>JAHQZX020002710.1:0-42400 GCA_019804575.2 Pseudotulostoma volvatum | reverse complement strand
GACTATCAACTTATCTATGTACATAATACCAATCAATTCTCGTACATTACCACACGTCATCATCTCCTAAGGATAGCGACCTATTCTTACAATTTACCCCAGCGCCTCGGGCCTATCTTTAATCCCTCTAGGAGAAAGACAGAAAGACGGTATATATTTGAATGAGCATTGGTAAGGCACAACGCTCAATTAGCTCAAGGTCCGAAGAGAAAGAGAAAAAGCATATATTTAAGACATCAGAACCTGATGAATCCTGTCGCCGATAGTGCGCAGGGACACTGAAAAGCCCTAATGCATTGACTGGGCGACAAATTCATCTTTGAGGCAGAGGTATCCCACCGCCCTTCTTGGCTTGGTCCAGCAGCCACTGCTCATGAGCATCCTCCAGAGGTCTAAGTCTGGGCGCCATGAGCTCATTTCGACGCGAAAGAATTTTCCCATACGATACACCCACACAAGCCATTTCGTCAAGCCAAGCATCGATTTCATGCATTCTCAGGATTGCATTGGCAAGATCATCATCGGAATTGTCGTGCTCAAAGTGTGACAACACAGAACTAAATGATATTATATTCATATATAATAGTCTACTATACACAAGAATATCAAGATGAGAGAGAAAAGAAAGGAAGGAAAGGAAAAGGAATGGGGGAACCCAGGTAGGCTAGGCGGTGAAGTACTCATAACTGTGCCAGGCGGGCGCCGAAATCTTTAGGCTTGTCCTCTTTGTTCTTCCCTGGACGTGAAATTGGGAATTCAGGGGCCGCGTAACGATTAGGAAAGGAAGGAATGCGATGCTATTGGCATGATCAGCATCATGGAAATTCTAAGGAATGAATATAATTGTGTCCATTAAGCGCGTTTTGCCGACACTGACGCGAGCACCTTACCAGTTATGGTAAGGCTTCTAGCAACCCTAGTTTTTCCCACACGCGCAACGGATCCCATCATGCAGATTTACCCAGATTCTTTATCAATTTTCCGGCGATCCCTCCATCAATTATTATAATTAGTCGAACTCATCATCCGAATATTCCACGGTAACCCACCTCTCTTTCCCATCACTTAGCAATCCTCATCACACCCAGTCAGAATAAAAATACTAAGATGAGAGAAAAGAAATGAGGGAACCCCGCACATAAGTCGGCTAGGCGGTGAAGTAGGTCTGTTACAGTATCCTCGACTGCGGCTTCTATAACTTTGATGAGACGGGCTTCATAATGGGTATGATGCGGCCCGGATGGTAGTTACGCGCTCTGATCGGGTCGGCAAACCAGAGGCCGTTCAGCCAGGCAATCGAGAATGGGCAACGGCAATTTGTAGTATCGCTGGCGACGGGTATGTGGTGCCGCCCTTTTTGGTGGTCCAGGGCCGTTTCCACCTCACCAGCTGGTACTCCGAACACCAGATTCCTGACGACTGGACCGTCAAAACAACAAGCAACAGATGGACGGACAATACGACCGGATTGGAAGGGCTGCAGCATTTTGACAAGCATTCCAAACGTCATCGGAGGGGTGCATATCGGATGCTGGTGCTTGACGGCCATATTTTCTTCCGCAAATTCTTTCCACACAAGGGCCATCGCTTTCTGTTTCCAAACCGACGGGGTTACGGCGTCGGCAACGCGCCTAAGACTCTTGGCTAATTACTCTCCACCTAAGCTTCTTCTTTTTCACCGGCATAGAAGGTTCTGGAGCAGCATATTCCCTTCTTATCGATGTCGACTCGGATAATGACGGCGTAGTGGGCTGGGCGAGCTCGGAAGTCTTGGTTCTGTAGAAAAGACCGCGCTATCCAGAAGGGAAGGATCAATATTGGTAACCCCAGAAGACTCTTCGCCCTAGGGATTTGCACTATAAAAGCTGCGCAAATCATCGGCATGTCTGCCACTGGCGATCATGTCGAGAAATATCTCATCGAAGAGATCTTCATGCTCGAGCGGTACACCACGAAACTGCTTGGCTTCGGTATGTTTCTATCCAGGAAATAAGAAACCGTTCCAGTGAGAAAGCATAATTTTAACTATATAGATAGAGCTACTCGCCTAGATAGGCGTCCCTGACATTGTCTGCTGCAGTCACACACACCTCGTGGCCGGATTATAGCCGAAGCCTGACTAGTCTCTAAGTGCTCGCCATATTCGGAACTTCCTTTTCGCATTATCATGTTTGTTGGCGAGTTGCTGCTTCGAAAGAACGGCCTGGTGCGCGTCCTGGAGCGCATTGATGGCACAACGCCATGCCTCCGGTTTTAGAGACGAATCCGCACGTAATCCATGGATGCTGTCCACAAGGGATTGAAAGAAGGTTAATTCATGGTGCCTCTGCCATTGAAAACGTCCTATCCTCAAAAGAGTAGAATGTTGTAAGGGAAAGTACGCTTAATAATAGTAAATATTGTTATTTTGGATTAGAGTTGTACGGGGCAATAAAAAGGGAAGCTAACGAAACGGAGCGCAGCCGAACGGTCCATAACAGCAGCGGCAGAAAAAGCTGAAACGGCCTCGATTAATAATCCATAACAGAGCTCATAACGGAAAATGGAAATGGAGGTGCCGAACAAACCCTATTATATAAGGGTTGTCAGTGTCCTATGGTTAACGAGTTGCAAGCCCTTGCAGTGCTGCACAGGGTGACTAGTGGGTGCCGTTTGATTTCGCCTCGATTGAGGTCCTTTCAAGAACTGACTGATGGCGAACGGTTAGTAACTCTCCACTGCTAGGCAAGTTGTAAGAGATTCAAACCGTTGATGGTGGTTAGAAATTAGGGCTATATAGAGCAGGTCAGGTTAGTAGAGCTTCACATTTACAATCTTCTACTGTGTTATCGAATTATTTCCTAGGGAACAGACCTCATCACCCTGTAATGTGCTTTAGGAATCAATACACAAGGAAGGATCCCGGTAATCGTAATAGACCTACTTCCACCACATAGGATATCCCAAACCTATGGCATATCCCGAGCCCTTTGGCACAGATATCCTATATACGAGATATCCCGAACCTTTTGGCAAAGACACCCCATATGCGGGTCATCTCAGAACCCCATGCCATATCCTAAACCACATATATAGTACGTCCCGAACCCTATGCCGCATCCTATCCCACGCGGGATATCCTAGAATCTTATGGGTAATTCAGAACCTCCTAGAACGCTCGGATACTATATATATCGGCCAACCTCCTAGATAGTTTTTCCTTTTCTTTCTTTCGTTCTCTAGCTTAGAACTCTTGTAATGTACATAGGTAGTCATATAGAGATCTATTTATTATCCTAAAATTCTACGTTCATTACAATAACAAAGCAACGGAGTTTAGGGGTTTTTGTCTAGATAAGTATGACTGATATTGTTATAACATATATGTCTTTATTGGTCTTTTAGGCCAACATACATGCAGTTTTCAAAACAATTCGAGATAATAATGAAATATTTCAATTGCTCGCATGCCGCCCCATTTCTAATACTATATTGTGTGTTGAAGACCAGGATCCAAGTGAAAATAATATGTATCTTCCCGGATCTAATGAAAATTGTAGCACTTCTGCCGTGCTAGTGCCTAAGAATATTGAAATTGTTAGACAACAGCCAAAATCTAACTAGTACTTCCAATCATTATTAGTACGTATCTATTACCTGAGGATTATACCAAGAATCGGTAATTGAATCGATAGACGACTACTGGTAGTGGTGCAATAACTTTATAGAAAGAAATTTACGAAATAATAAGGCGGGAGACCGTACAATGCAGGTGGCGGACACTCAAAATCTACCCGGTCAAACGCATTAATGTAAAGACAGCGTCGAGTATATAAGAGTGAGCCTTCGGTTCTAGTGCATTGGCATGAATATTTCGCCTCCTAATCGTAGCAGAGCAATCCAATCTAGCAGTAATCTTTCATCTTGAACTTGGGTTTATTTTCAAGCTTTTATGAGCCTTTTGCACTGCACTCTTGGCAGTACCAGCCGGTGCCGCCTATTATGATGAATTAAAATGTGCAATGAACTGCACTGCCGAATACTCGCCTTCTGTATAGGGATTAATGGATAAAATACTCTGAAGGAAGGTCGTGAATGTGGGCGAGATTAGCAACCATATCCCCGCTGCAAAGTCATGTGATATCGAAGTTTAATAATTCAATGACCCAACTGGCGACAAGTTAGCAACAAATCATTCATCCGTATGACGACCTATGTACTACATGTCATACTTGGGTTGAGCTTGAGATCCTTAGTGCCTCATTGCCTCAAAATCATGGTACTGGGGATGAGTTGAATCGACCTTAGATCACGCTTGTAACATCGTCCTCGCATGCGCCCAAAATGGCTTTGGAAGCTACAATAGAATGACGCTTTGCTTTTCAGATTACGCGTTTTCCTCATGCGTCTTACCCGAGATTATTACCTCTTTACGCTCGGAACTTCTTTGATAGCACCGCTCAACCGGGGTGTTCTCTTGGTCTATTAGAAACGTCCTAACGCCATAGCCCACTTTACTGATTCTCTCACGCCTGCGAGAGCCATACGAAAAATCAACAAGAAATGGATCCCGCAAGCTTCCGCAATTTTAAACAGGACGTGGCAATCACTGCTTCTCCAGGTCCGCGCAACCCAAAAGCCGGTCATTCATCAGGTGGGAGAGATCAGACAGATATTATCGATCTTACTAATGACTCGGATGATGGTTTGGTGTCGGATACTGAGATATCAGAAGATACTATTAACGCAGAATCTGACGAGGATTTAAAGAGGGCGATTGAACTCTCACTGCAGACCCCGAGCGGCCTTTCTCCCCATCCGCAAGAATCCAGAATTCTAGAGGCTAGCAAAAATCAGGGTGCACAAAGTCTGCCGGAAGGCAGGAGCTCTGATTTTGTAGCACCTGGAAAAACATTTGGCATCCCGGGTCTCGATCGGAAAAAGCAAGAACAAGAACGTCTTGCTCGTGTCGCGAAAAGGAAATTAGAAGGGAGTATTTCTCCTCCTATAATAAGTAAGGGAAGAAAAATTATGGCCTCTGGGCCGAAAAACAGAGTCCATGATACAGGTCTACGGGCTTCTTCATTAAAGCCGCCAACTCCTCGGCTTAATATACAGGGAGCTGGGGAGACAGAGCTCACACACAAGGTGCCGACATATGTGACGCCATCCCCCACGCCGTCTATTCAATTTCCACGAGGCACAGTAAAGAAAACGTGGGCATTCCGTCAACCGAGAACAAGGGATGATATCAAAATTGAAGAAGTCCTTCAAGGGCCGGGCCTCCAACTTGCTATTCTGAGCTCCTTCCAGTGGAATATGAACTGGCTGTTTTCGAAACTAGACACTTCGAGAACAAGGATACTCCTAGTTGTGCAAGCAAAAGATGAATCTACAGTAGGTCTATTCCCATGTCGTTCATCCTAACCGAAGTTTGAACTTCGTTATATTTCGAAAGCCTAGAAGGTCTTTTGTATCACGGCGTTTCTCGCTTTGCTAATTGACGCAGAAACAACAGTATGAGTCGGACATAGCGACAATACACAACCTGAGATTATGCTTCCCGCCTATGGACGAACAAGTTAACTGTATGCATTCAAAACTGATGCTGCTCTTCCATCCGGAATACCTTCGAATAGCTGTCCCAAGTGCCAATCTGGTGCCGCATGAATGGGGAGAAATAGGAATTATGGAGAATGTGGGCATAGACGCGTCCTGACAGGTTTAGACCTTCTGCTAATCGGAACGAAGACTATCTTTCTCATTGATCTACCAAAGATGCAGGGCGCTTTAAGTAACAAACCAAAGACAAGATTTTATGAGGATCTTGTGTATTTCTTGAAGGCGGGTACCCTCCATGAGAATGTCATCGCAAAGCTTTCAGGTTTCGATTTCAGTGAAACTTCCAGATTTGCCTTTATTCACTCAATGTAAGTGCTTTCTTGCACTTGGGAGAAGAATACTGATCTCATTCACCCAAGTGGTGGCTCCCATGGTGGCGAAACGTGGAGGCGGACGGGCTATTGTGGTCTAGGCAGAGCCATTTCAGCGTTGGGCTTACAGACTTCTAAGCCAATAAACATTGATTTTGTGGTAATGTTAAGCAACATAGCTTTGCAAGCTACAAAGCTAAGCGTCAAATAGGCTTCATCCCTTGGCTCCTTGACCAATGAATTCTTAAGATCCTTATATCTCGCATGTCAAGGTCATCCCACCTCTAGATGATCAGCTCTGGGACAGTCTGACCGCCATTCTAGGTGACGACGGCTCGATCGAATTTGCCCTACAAACCGCAAAGGCATCCCATACCAGAAGCAAAAATGACCCAGTCCCTTCTGCCTCACAGAATGCCAGTGAGGAGTGGAAAGATCGATTTAGAGTATATTTTCCGTCAGAGAATACGGTCAACCAATCCAGAGGCGGCCCAGATGGTGCCGGTACGATTTGCTTCACAAAGAGATGGTATGAAGGTTGGAGGTTCCCACGGCATGTCCTATACGATTGTATCAGCCGACGTGATGGTCTCTTAATGCACAATAAGGTATGAGACCAGTTGCCCTGGCACTCTGCTTCGGGTCTTGATTAAAACTACTTCTCATACATTCATACATCGTTTTCAGATGCTGTTCGCCCGACTAGAGGAAGCTATAATCCTCTCAGGTGGCTCCACTTGTCGAGCTTGGTGTTATGTTGGAAGTGCTAACCTATCCGAGAGCGCTTGGTGCGTAACCTTCATTTCACCGTCTTTATATCTATTGACAGGTGACTTGCGTTTACCGTATCGTATCTAACCTTT
This sequence comes from Pseudotulostoma volvatum, assembly GCA_019804575.2. Lineage (NCBI taxonomy): Eukaryota > Fungi > Ascomycota > Eurotiomycetes > Eurotiales > Elaphomycetaceae > Pseudotulostoma > Pseudotulostoma volvatum. Next base: position 35,625 of record JAHQZX020002710.1, on the reverse strand, counting down.
CACGCATGTGCCACATCAATGCAGGGGCCGTCTAGTCCAAGACCGCTCCACCAAAGGGCCTCAACTGAATTGTCGGAACTGGGAATGTGGCGTCTTGGTTCCAATCATTCATAATCCCTCTGAAAGGGACAAAGATATCGACGCCTGCCATAGTTCGCCTTTAAATACCGTTGGAGGTGACCACCACATTCACGAACGGGAAAAGGGGGGCCCAACGGAGACGAACATCGACATTGCAAGGATATTTGGAGGTGTGGTGCCGGTGCCCATGCAGGTTCCTGGCCGTCCATATGCTCCTGATCTTAAACCGTGGTACTACATGGAGACCTGACTTATGCTGCGTTAGGGTCTGTGGAGCGAGTAGCGTTGCTTCCTAGCCATTCCTTTTCTTCTACCCTTGACCACCCTCACCTTACCTTCATCAATTATAGGCCAATAAATTGAACATGAGAAATGGCAATCACACCAACCTATGGTAACCATGTTAGCCCCTTGCAATCATCCGGTCAATATTGTTTGAACTCGGACAACACCGGATTTGTTCCAAGTTGGACTCATGGTAGGTCATGGCTACATAGCCAGATGCATATCCAGATGTGGATATCAATCCGTCGTCTTCAAACCTCTTTCTCGTCCTACGCATACCGCCACAATCACTATACGAAAGCCACACCGAGCTATTTATTCCATGCATAGGGATTCTCCCCCTGTATAGGCCCTTTGGTACTTAGCGTGATATACAGTGTATGGTGCGTGCACAGATCAAGTTATCGGTCCATGAATTTGAAGCCCTATATAACAGGCGAGAACACGGCACCCCCATCAGCAACGGAGACAGCAACCCTGTACGTATGCTTGAGGGCGTTCAATTAACCCGATCAACTAATGTGTTAACCAGCTATTCGTGTACAGCGTATACATGCCGTACATTGTAGTCATATCACGGATGCCATAGATACACAGCGAGGAGTCTCAAAAGAGATGGTTAATCTCTTGAACCCGCAAAGCCTAGGAACTATATTTTTCAAGGGGCTGGATAGTTCAACAGTAATCCAAGGGAACAAATTAGGAACAGAAGCAAGCGAGATTAATTAATATCTAATCTTACCTTGCATTTTATATAAGCTCCTAGGTCATAATTATATGAGTACCCGGTAGTCGAATTAAGTCTCCTTGGTATAGGCTCCGCTGACAAAGTACTAAAACTGATATCTGTATGTAAATAAGTATATAGTATATAGATATGTGCATACATCCGTAGAATTAGAGGACCATAGTCCACTTCCAACAAGTTACACCCATATGAATAACGTATAGGCACCCCTATATACCCAATGCCTCCCGAGGTGATGAAGGATATACATCCAATCAAAGACCACCTCGAGAGATCTCCTTTTAAAGCCGAAGCTGGTGACGAACGAATTCATGACAAATAGAACCATGTTCTCGATACCTTTTTCCCGGCCGTGTTCCAAGTGGTAAAACCTTTTGTTGGGCTGAACTGGATACAAAAGACAGCGGTGAGAATATCCGGAAGCGAAGGAACATTTCGATATGGTCCACGGTTAATCCAGGGTCAAACAGGTCATATCGACCAACTCTGGAAAGTCAGGTAACTGGGCAAGCCGTGCTGACCAATACCCCTTTTGCAGGCCTTCTCCGGAGTGGCTATGTATGGCATGGTTATGTATGTATGTGCTAATGCATGGATATATGTAGGCGTCTATGTTCGTCTGTTCCCCAGAGAAGCTCTGATCTCATTCTGGCCTTGCGTTACCGTGCCTACCATGTTGCATATATTGTATAGAGACGGATTGGACAGGTCTAGTCACTCCCTCATTAGGATTTGGCGATATGCGAGTGGATAAAGAGAAGACAGGAGGATAACATTCAAGCGCATACCTTCTCCCGCCTCTCCTCCATCATCCGAATTGGGTAGAAAAGGCTATATGCTCCGTCAATGTCTCCATAGTGGACAGCACTGACTGAATAAAGTCGAACCAAGGAAGTATGTCCCATGTGCCGAGGAGATCAGGCGACACCGACGGATGTTCTCTTATGGTTTAGCCCAAATGCATCACCTAACTAGTTATAAATTCACACAGGATTTTAGGTTGCGTTCTGTCTCTTGTTTGGCCCTCTAGAGGGATTCAGTTGTATCTCCACATCAAGGAGGAAAAGGGGTGGGGGGGGGGGGGGGGAGAAACTGGGGAAGAGGATTATATCATTGACATCAAACATCAATATCAATAGTACGGAACAATGTATATATACACAGATATATGTGCATATTGGATCTAGCTGCCTCCACCCCTTGTCGTTGTTCCAGAGTCAAGTATGTACCCCGAAAACAGACTTTGAGACACCTGGGGTAAAATGTTACACAGCAGGTACGAAACCTTCCCGGACGTTGCGAATATGCTGCATGTCCAGACTGAATAGTGTGCTGCGGCGGATTTTAGTGTGCAGCTAGTAGTAACGCAATTCGTATGAATGCCCAAATAGATACATATGGACATAATTCTCTTATTCTCATGTTCCAATCGCTCTGTGACCAAGCTCTGGTTGCGGCCCTTCCAGGATGGAACTCGAAGGAACGTGGCTATTCTACTCGTATCCTATTGTAGGAATTTCAAGTTCGTTCGTGACATACATAAGTGCCCCTATTACCGACACCGACACTCAAACCGAGCTCCCCAGCTGCCTGATACGGTCGACGCCCAAGGAAGGCCATTACGCTCCTATTTGCCACGATTTGTGGATGTCGACCTTGTACAACGTCGTTATTGCCACTCCTGCACAAAAGGGGTAATAGTGCTTCGTCCATTTTTCAAAGACGGCTTCTTTCTTAAGAATAGGTGCAAATAATAGCTTAGCACGGCAGAGGTTTCACGTAGATCATGTTGGCCATTTCAGTCCGGACTGAGCCTTCACATCATCAATATCATCATAGTTGCTGGAGAAGAGCAATATGATCAATACCTGTATATATTGGTTTTGTTTTTTTTTTTTTCGCCCTGTCTTAGACAATTCCTTTCGAAGGAATGATGTATGAAGACGGTACTATACATACGTTAGCAAGTAAATAAGGAACTAGACAGAGGAATGATGAGTGATGGTCAAATCATTGAGCCAGATTTTCAAAAGAGAAAGGGACCGTCAAGGTGTCCTTTCGTCAGTCACACCCTTAAAGCGCAGCAGCATCAACTCGAAGGTCGCTGCCTGATAGCCGAAGACTATCAATAAATTCGCCCTTCATTTTAAGCCTTTCTTCTTCTTGTAAATATCTCGAACCATGTTATATTAATAGTTTATTCCAGCACAATGGTAAATGACATTGCACTAATGCTCCGGAATGCATGATATGATGTATCAGAAACGTGCTGTGCGCACTATGACATCATCATTTATTTGGATTATAAGGCCTCTAAATAATAGCCATGCGAAATGTCAAAAACACCCTGTGAAGATGAAGAGATAGGTTTCAGTTGCAGTCCAACATTTGTATGGATCTTGCTGTGGAAGCATGTACTGTGTATATACGTAATAGAACCTGGGAAAGTTGGAAACTTGTTGCTAACAGAAAATCAGCCAGGTTAATTTGCACACCATGTTTATGAGTAGGGGATTACTTAGCTCTAGGCTCCCAATGCTTTACGTGTGTTTATTTATTGAAAACTACCGGTTATCCATTCATTCTTCAAGCAAACTACCCATCAAGGTTGGGTCTCTCGACTCCGAAAGGAATTTAACGGAGGGATTGCCATCCCAGGGTGAATGTACTGTGTACTACATTATCTAAAAGCCATGCCTAACTTTTCGTTTAGATCATGTCCTACCTAGCTAGACAAGCTCACGGCGGCTTAAAAGTGTATTGAGAATCATTTTGACCATGCTTTGTGTCCCTGAGAAGATCCGAGCTAAACAGCTACATGTAGTAATATTATGTGGGGTAGTACATATATACCCAGTGAGGCATGTATATATATAAGGCAGTTAGTAGTCGGTTATCTTAGAAACTATGATATCTTCTACTGTTATTTGAACCCGGCACATTAATTGTCTTTCTTCTTGTTCTCAATTAGGTACCTTACTTGGCCCATTGGGTAGGGATATATTATACTCTTTGTAGTTACACTAATTTATGTAGTAGAGCCGTTGAAGCTTTTATATGAATGGATACAACATTAATTGTTTCCTAACACGCACAAGAAAATACATTGATTACTACTTATCACATTAGACATCAGAAACTTATTCATTGTAGTTATAGCATACCATCTGCTTATGAACTGGTAGAGGGTTACATATTATACGTTGTACTTAGTATGATAGCTTATTAGAGCTCTTCGCTACGACATTAGGGCTACATGATTTTCCCTTACCTAATAACTTATGTGTAATCATCTTTAGCTCACCAGGATAGTAGTTAATCCGGTTATGTTGACTTGGCTTTTCTTCATGCTTTTTAGGTTCGACAAACTTAGGTTAGATCGGGCTTAGGTAACCGATTGAGTGGATAAGAATGGTTTATCGGGAACCTGTTTACCGGTGAGGTTCGGCCCCCATTTCCATGGCACATCTTTCGTTGGTACCTACTAGTAGCTTATAATGCTCTTCCTAAAGTTCGGGGAGCATCTTATGTGCTTACTCGCACTTGCAACGTGAAGAATCTGGGGCTTTCATCCAGGAGAGTAAAACTTTCAATCCACCGCGAAGTGGTTGGATTTAGCCCGAGGTAACACTTCCCTCGCCTGATTTCTCCCTCGTTTTATCCCTCTCTTGAGGAAAGAGACCGAGGTATATAGTAGTACTATTATGTATTAGATGCGTGAGTCTAGATTGACTAACATTGGAAGAAGACACCAAACTGGTTAGTACTTTCCGGAGGGCAGTTAGCTACATATCAGGAAAGAAGAGACATTGCTTGACTTTCCTCTCTTCAAGCCTACAGCTAGTTGCTTTAGGCAATGTTGCCACGGCCATACATCGCGAATCCTATAATAGTAAATGAGAGAGTGAATTTTAATCATGCCAATTAATTACATTACGTCTTCACAAGCTGACAGCTCAGGTTGTTTCTCATCAATTTCCTTTTTTTTTTTTTTTTAGTAATCCGTATTCAAAGAATGCTACATATGACGGAAATGACGATCTTCGCGTGCATACGGGGGTCCGGAACAATGATCTGGGTTCTCTTACCACTCGCTTTATGGAATAGTCATCGCTACAGCGGTCTGCAGCTAGTTTACGGAGCAACTAGCAAGTGCTTGAGGGCTTGGATGTATGTATATTCAAGGTAGTGCCACATCAAGAACCAAACTTAATAACATGATGATGACAGCACTAGAAGGGCCCTAATCGAGTACTAACGTTCTAGTAGTCATTAGCCCGCTCGATTTCATCCGATTTAACGCCCCCCCAACGTTGAAGCTCGCTTGTCCTTTTTTTTTTTTTTCCTCACGTCGAGGTTGATAATAGGATGTAGCAGGGAGAAAAAGCAAAGGGAATACGACGTACAACAGTGGTAGGTTGGCGGAGACCCTACTACCCACAAGTGTCAGATGGATCGGCCTTGTTACACTTTTTCTTAGATTGTGTTTCTTAAAGAAAAAAAAAAAATAATATATATATATATATATAGCGTTCATTGATAGCAAATCATGGCTTCATAGAGGTATCCTTCTACAGTACGTATCGAGATATACGATGTTGCGGAGTTGATGCATGGGGGCTCCCTGTCATGGAAAGAAGTCCTATGTAGTCCTTTTCCTTCAGCCTGAAGCTACCTATCGCCGTTGTATGAGATAATGGCAATTATCATAAGAATAGGACATGGGCATCATTCGCCAGATTAGACCTAGTTATTGGCGAATACAACTAGGTGCAAGGTGGATCATGCAGTTGACGTCAACTTTATTAATGAATATATAATCATCAACATGTATATATATGGGGTATGATTTGTGCGGGGTTTTTTTTTTTTACTTCCTATATACCCTGGTCATCGATTAATTTGCTAAAAGGTCAATCAATATTCAATGTCTATTGCCCTTTCCTTATTATTAATAATAGCGTGCTGTCTAAGCAACTTTGACCACGTAATTCTGCATGGATGCACACACTCGAGTTACAATGTCTTTGAGACAGAGAACCAGGCAAAGAGATCGATTTGTGTTCCCAAATCGGTAACCGGTCTGTACTATGTAGAGTGGCTTTTCTTTTTGATAATGAAACGTACTATACTATGTAGTTATATTCTATTCCAGGGGCAAAAGAGTAAGGGGAAAAAAAAAAAATTTGAAAATGAAATGGAAGGGAAACCTATCCAAGACAAGAGGAACTCGGATTTCACCGTGCTTGACACTTATTTCCGGAATGAAAGATGACAGCAACAGCGAGCACAAACACCACCGGACGAAGTAAGGGCAACGGGAGCTATAGGGCATTCACGGAGTATACCGAGCTCAGAAAACAGCAATGAAGCCGAATCGATTGACGGGAAGGGCCAAAGGAAAAAAAAAGGAAGAATAAGAATAAGAGAAAGGGAAGGAAGTTTTACACAGTAATGGCAGCCTAATGAAGGAGCGGTCGCGATCGGTTGGGGGAGAGCTTTGGGGGTGAAAGGCTGCAGCGTGCGTTTCTGGGGTTGAAGGCATCAATCATAATACTATTGTCGTGATAAGGCTCTTGAGTCGGTGTGGAGTGTCGCTTTCTTTTTGTTTTTTTTTTTTTTTTGCTACAGAAGTCCTTCCCTGTTGCATGTAATTAAGTAACTTGCTGGGGCTTAGAGAAGACCCATTTGATTCAATTCACCTGACCCAATCAACCAGGAACTACACAATGATACACACCCTATATTCGGCCTTTGTGGATCAGACTCAGTGACTTATTTTGAAGGGAAGATCCTAGCTACATGATGGCCGCTAGTGGAAGCGAGCACGCTATGATGTATTAGGTTATGAGAGTAGATCATTTGATAGTGTGAACGTTCTGTGTGGACGCGTTGCCTTTCAAACAACACCCTGATGCGCATCTTACCTCTTTGAGAAAAGGTTATTATCGCGTGTCAGACATGTCGAGCGTCTTGGTCTCAGTTCATGGTGTCGTTCCCCTCTAAGATTATTGAATATCGGTTATATTATAACGGTCTAGATGAACCTAGAGTAGTGGTGACTCCGTATCTGTATGGACGGGTATACCGCTAGCTAATTTATGGGGTACATATGAAGGACATCATGTTTCATACTACTAACAATATTGAGGCTGTCACAGATACTACTACTCAAGGTAGTCTAAACGCCGATATTATGTTTAACTGTATATCATATACATACATAGATACATGCACATACTAAAAATTCCCAAAATAACATCATATAATTAGGTACGAGTAGATCTGGAGTAGCCTTTCTGCTTGCTTAGACATCTATGGGCCAAGTTAGATCAATAGTAGTATATAAAAAAGTATAATGGATGGAAGTATCGGGTACCTCTCCTGATGATATCACGAAAGTCTAGTGCTGCTAATAACGGCCAAGGTTGTGTGATAGTGGTGTCCCCGTACATTGCGGAGCATCAAAACTCCGGCCGATCTGCTTCGGACTGATGTGCGGAACTTCCTGTCTCTATGCATATTTTACAATCGATCTCCAGCTGTCTTTCTAGAGTAGATTGCTTGACCTTTATTATGATTATCTTTCGGCTATGGTCTCCACAGCAGCCAAATATCCGAGTACTAGCTGATCTAGAAGGACTTAGAGTATTCTGTTGGAGCCAGATGCCGGGGACAGAGTAGGAGAATGTGATTGGTGGTAGCTGTGGAAGAACAAACGGTCCTGCGATAGTCGGCCAATGATAGCTATATGGCATGGCGTCGCAGGAATCCTTCCGAAGAACCTCCTGCATAATGCATGATGCAGCCGCGTGCCGTCTCTTGACATCCTGTTGTTTCATGATGAAGAACAGAAAGAGAAAAATGTCCGCTCATTACTAAGGCCGAAATAGGTAATAAGCATACTATTGGTAGATGCTTCGAGCACTTCAGTACCGTATCATAATTGTCTCAAACCGTTAGCACTTGATGGATGTTCTCCCCTGTAGGTCCCGTGTTACTCCGTTTCGTGAATAATAATAATAATAGAATCGAGTGATCAACTATATAGCTATCGAGGAAGCCTTCTCGCGTGGCTACTACTACTAGTGTTGATCTCCATAAGGTAAGAGAAGGCGGGTAGGGAGGAGTATCAAACCTTTAAAAACCAATGTAATAATAAGCGTGGATCAACTCATCCAAGCCACGGAGTGTGAGGCAAATTCAACACACCCACTATCATACGCGTATTTTGCTAGTCGTTCCCAATCATTTTTTCAAAGGGTTCCCTTTTTTTTTTTTTCATTACCTAGTGACATTTCCGTCACCTCTCGTTTTGTGATACTAACGAATCGAAGCGAAAACCTCGCAGCAGAGTGCAATGCAAACGCGGAGATTTACGGCCTGGTTGTTGATCCTTGATCTCTTTGCATGAATGCTTGATCTTTTCTGGACTAGCCTTGGGCTGTGGTATGATCTGATTGACTTGTGAGCATCGAAACCAACGCGCGGATGTTAAACCCATTATTGGAGCTGCATTTAGCGGACTCTGGACCGGGTTAGAGTGTACAACATCATGCACTCCAATCCACTATCGTAGTTTGGGATAACTTGAGGTTGCTTATGTGGGGGTGCAGCTATCCCATCCATGGCCTGCCCAAGTCCTTCGAAACCAACTTCGCCGCCTCCGTTACAAAACGTGCGTTCTCGATCAGAGCTAACTCCACAAGAACACCATTATTCAATAATCAGGTCCTTTGGAGGTGCAGACTCCATCATTGGGATGTGAAGGATTCTCTGGGCTCTCAGGCTGGGGTTGTTCAATAATCTGACCACCTGCAATTGGCGTGGCCGCCTCAAAACGCTCTTTTATTATTTGTTCCACCAGCAGTCGTATCCATTTGTATTCGTATCTGTCGTATATACAACATACATTATCAGTACCCATCTGGACTTTGGGAAGACGAATCATTCAGCTCGCAAGCCACTGAGCAGAAACAACCCAGGATCATTTAGGGTTGGTTCCTACCAGCACGACGGTAGTGGGCCTAGTGGCGCGCTTAGGAGCTGGATGATGGTTGTGGCGGTCCATATACATAGTATCTGACGAAATTGGGGCGTTATGATTGTTGATAGCACCTGACTTGTGAACTGGCCCCCTTCCGAATTCCACCCCTCACCCCGCCAGACTGCCCACAACGTTCAGAGGACTCGATATCATTATGGGATCGTCCGCAAGCGAACCGCATGTGGGCTTGGTTCATTTCAGTCATTATTGTGGCTCTACCACCAATGATGTTGCGGGTTGACCTCCGAGACTGGGGTACATTCGCCGAGGATATTTGCCAATTACCATTGGCGGTTGTGTTCGTCATGAATGTCCTTTATGTTTGTGTAAGACAGGCAGAGCATGACCTCGTCTTCTGATCAATAATATCTGTGTACACCGTAGGTTGTTGTGCAATCCCACTGAGTCTGATCGCCGGAGGCTAATAATTGCCATGATCACAGAATAAATGATAGTACTCTTTGTAATCTGGACGGCGAATCACGGTGCAGCAACGTTACAGGAGATAGGCTGTAGATCTTAGGCAGGGCGTTGGACACCAGTGGACAGAATATCGACGAATGATCGCCGGGGGTGAGGACGTCGGTCTTGAGGTGTGCTTTCCTATCCCATGCGGGTGCGTAATCGCGAGCAGAACAGCGGTGTCATATTACCATTCAATGTTCTGCAAGTTTAGGGGACTTGACATCATACGGGGGTGTATGTACCAAGGACAGGGTCTTCTGAACGTTACTATCATAGGTATGATAATCGCGAAGTGTAGGCCTTAGGCAGACGGAGATTGGACTTCAGCCACCTGCACCTATCGGCCATACACCACCATGATAGGATTATATATAATTATATGTATAGTCCGATAGCCAGTACCATACAGGATTGTTACTATTGTATCGATTCCTGAATCAATTCCTGACTTAGTCCCTAACCTTGGGGGAAACTGAGTTCTTTGGAGTAGAGCACTAGTAGCCGCTGGCAATGTATGTTCTTAGTTTACCGCGCTCTAACTAGATGGCTCTTGGACTCCGCAAATGAGGGTTTGGAGATGTTGCTGCTGGGTCCCCGGACTCAGCAAACAACCAGCGAGCTTTCCGGCGCAAGCCACATCTTGATTATTATTACTGTGGGGAATGGGCAATACGGATGGTGATAATCATAAATTCTACAGTTATGTATGCACATCCATACTCGAGGAAATCATCCTCGGTACTCTATCATGCGTTCAACAACCATGAATCGTTCGTTCCCTTCACCAAACAACCATAAGCACCTTAGTTTTGGATGATTAATCTCCCTAATTTCCACATCCCGTTTTTTTTATTTTCGCCCAACTGCAATGCAGCGTTCTCCGTAGGCGAATGTACTGTACCAGGATTTTTTTTGGCCTTTCCATGTGATCAAGAAAGGATTGACGTTTAAGCCAGAGAAGTTTGGATATTGCAATTGAGAAGATAGCAAGCAGCAAGGAAAATATTCTTCCGGAACCTAACTTTGAGAAGGACCGAGCAGCGCGTCGGTGTTGTCGGCAAACCCCCACCCCCCATGTCATATCTTAGTAGTTTTTGCTGTATTATTTATTCTCCGCTCAATCCGTGCGTGACGTGATTAATATAATTATTGAACCCCATGCTTTGGGCTCGCTTGCGGGTCTAGTCTGACCAAGGAAGAGACTATCATAGATCATGGTCTTAGCCTTGACACGAAATCATATTTCTGTGTTGGTCGCGTAACTAGTGTACTTCTAATAGAGAACGATCCTAACTTGACAATGCAGTCGGCCCTGACGCTATATGCATAATGGATATGTTCGCCGATGTCGAAGATTATCAGATTTTTTTTTTTTTGGTTCGCCTGCAAGACCGGCTCCGATACGATTGACCAGTGAGACTGGTCAGAATGTCGGGTGTGGCCCCCAATTTCCTTTGGGAAAGGAGGTCATAATGCCGCATTCAGGGTTTCGGTATATAAATGTAGTGAGGAATTGACCAAAAAAATATCGGGGCGGCGTCGAGTGGCTTTTTGCTTGTATTATCTTATATCATTGCTTATTCTCAATGTGGAAGTCCTTCAGTTTCCAGGAACGATGCTAGCTCGTTGGGATTGGCTGGTGTCGGTGTGGTTGGGCGCTCACATTTGCTAATAATTTGCATCGCCTTCCAGCATCGACATAGACGTGGCTGCAGTTCAAATTCGTGTCACACCGACCTGTCAGCCCCGCGGTCGACCTTCACCCGAGATCATCTCGTCAAGGGGATACACTGGCAGTATTTGTATGTGTATTCGGTGGTTCAGTGTTATGTATGTATATATGTATGTGTGTATGTATGTATGTATGTATGTATGTATGTATGTATATACACACACTCACCCTCTCTCTCACATACACACACACCCCGCGCGCGCGCGCGTGCGCGTACGCACACACATACAGATTGTACTGTAGGATTCACAATCTTTCTGCCCCTACACGGCCGGAAACCCTAAGTTCGCTCCCCTAAAATGATAGCCTCTCTTGCCCGTGACGCTTCACTCAATTGAGTTTTGACAAGCACACGCCAGCCAACGTCGCCGAATCTTTGCCCATATTCCTGGGACTGCAAGTCCCCCAACTATGCAGCTAACTCACACTTTGTGCTACAGCGGGCGCACCGAACCCAGAACATGGCATAACCTACGGAATCTTAGAGTATATAGTTCCAAAGTCAGTGATCTGGGGGAGGACATCTCTCGAGATTCCAGTCAGTCTCTCCCAGGTTGGCGGATCTCGATGTTCTCATTAATATTCAGCTACCACCGTCCAGAATCCGGCCTTCAATACTGGTGGACGATCCTCTCACCACTGGGGATCATCTCCTTAGCCGCAGCTCCTCCGTACTCGATCCCCCATGTCCTGTACTCCGTATTCTTAACCATAAAGCTAAATAGCCACCGCTGGGGAAAGAGAACTATGATTACACTTTAAGCTCAAGGTCCGGAGTGCCGGGGCGCGAAAGTCTGGGGTTTGAAGCTTCCCTGAGGAACTCCTGGATCGAAGTATCTCTAGATATCTCTAGATGGGATGTCCCGTGAAAGTACGTACCAAGCGAAAAACGGTGGTGATCCAAGACCCACCACCCATCTTTGTCCGGAGGTACCTTTTTCTTCGTCCTCAGGGTTACGCGATCAAGTGGCCTTGATCGGATTGGAGAGGATTTTTGGCAAAGAGATGACATGATGACCTGTCATCCATCAAGCCACCGCCCAGTCAGAGTGAGTTGATGCAACCTGGCAGGAATTTCCTTGAACGGTTACGGAAGGTCACGGAAAGATCCCCAGTTCTCAGCACCCATCAACCATAAGCTTCCTGCAAGGTGGTGCAGTCCGTCAATATCAGTATTCCTTCAATCCATTCAATGAGGTTTTGTTCCCTTGTATTCACTTGTTCCCTCCATACACCGCCTAGTGGCCGAAAGCCCTTAGGCTCACCGTGCTGCACCGCCATCTGCACTAATAATGATGGCTTGTGTTCTTGTTGTTTTGAGGATCATCGTGTCTGCCGTGACTAACGGACTTGGCCGACTTTTGATGTCTACTCCATCGCCACACGATCACCTTGTCGTCACTGGCCGTTTTTCCCTTGGCTCTTTTTTATCTTCTATGGTTTCCCTTTTCCTAACTTATTAATTTACTATATATATATATACATAAAAAAATTTTTTTTTTGGTTTCTTTTCACCATAATAATCCTATTAAGATCTCCTGCCGCTACCAGCATAACCCACACAGCCTTGAGGTTCATTACTCATAGTGACAAGCGATCCTAACTGGGTCCTCATATCTGCCGCTCCTCTAAGCAGACCGGATAGGACGAAGTTTCGTTCCGTGGGCGACCTGCTTCGCGCCACGGGTCGTCCTGGAGTTCAAGACCCTGCAGCACGGAAAGACCTCACTCACCTCTTTTCCGTCCTCTCATTCCATCTTATCTTATGCCATTATTATTTTGTCTCGATGGTATTGGATGCGTGTCGGATCTGTTTTTAGACCTAGGTTAGTATTTCCTGCTCTCCATTGTTTTCTTTCCTTTCCTTTCCTTTCCTTTTCTTTTTCTTTTTACCTTTTGAGATATATATCGATATGGGCGCTGGACCTGCATGCGATTAAGAAGTCCAAAACGAATAATCCTGGGGCTCTGTTCCTTTGAAAGGAAGGCTGGGCTGCTCGGTCTAGAAGCGACAGGCAGTATCGATGCTCTCATGCTGTGCTCATTGGGTCTCCGGGCAGATCCCTGGTTTGAGGCAGATCTTGGCTATCTTGGGCAGGCTTCCACTCACCACGCAGCGGACCCTTAATAATAAACTCTCGGGAAAGAACCCTTCTCGGGAGTCGAGGAGTTCCTAGTAAGCTATGCTATCTATGTAGTCACTATGTGTATGCTATCCATCTTTTTCATTCTTGAGAGAACACTGCGGATTACAGGACTCCCGTGAGAACTCTTGTGTAGTTCGCGAAGCAAGACTTATGATGAGCATGTCATGATAATGTTCATACTTCATGTAATGTAGTACACCTGGGGTACACCTGGGGTACGAAAATGGAGGGTCCAGTCATTCGAACCTTAGTAATTGCGGAGATGGGAATCGTTCTGAACCTGTGATTGATGAGGAATAATGGTGCACGTCGTCGTCTGACATTCATTCCATGTATTTTTCAAAGAGAGGCGAACAAACCAACTGGCACCATGGGACGATGTATCATAGTTGCGCCCTTAATGGTGGCTGACTATAGCCCTTTCCTTTCCTTCCGGTGATCTCTTGATGCTTTTAGCAGCATCATATGCATTGCGCGTCCGGCTGAAGAAGACTACCCCTTTCTTTCCGTTCCCGGGGTTTTCCCCTTAACTTATTGTATCTAATTAATAATCTTATATGCTGCCCCCCAAACTCCAAAGGGTGGTTGCTGATGATGAGTGCATGGACCTTATAATCAACTTCGAACATGCTGAATTTGATTTCCTTGAACGTATATTGATTGCTATGCCATGAGACCAAGAATGGGTTAATGGGGGCTGTTAGAGTTCTTCCCGGGGTTGGCGCCTGGTAAGCTTCAGTCCAGTGACACACCCCGCCATCTCTTCCTTGCGGATTATGTACACACATCCACCCTAAATTAGAATTAGTCGGTCTCTTTCCTTTTTTTTTCTTTTGGTTTTTTTTTTGGGTTTTTTGGTTTTTTTGTTTTTTTGTTTTTCCTTTTTTACTCTGCTCAAACTTTCAAGTTAGTCTTCTCTTTACGCCGACTGGTCATCCTGCGCCAGGCACCGATTGTCACAGCATGACACACGGCTCCAGCAGCTGCAAAACGCATCTCCCCATCACAAGCACGTTGCTGTATGCATCATTGAAAGTGGGATGATAATTATAAAATGTGTTCCATCCTTTTTCTTCCAGTCATTCTCCTCCCTTTCCTTTCCTGGATGGGGTAACGTGATCAAACTCCCCCCGAGGTGTGGCGGCTCCTCGTCCACCCTTCAATTTAGGTCCGAAGGCGAGGTGTGATTCCTGCCCTTATCCTCTTGCCCTCCTTTCCTTCTCAGGGCTCTCCTTCCTTCCTCGATCTCATCCTCCTCCCTCTGCCTCCTCTCCGCTCCTCCTGGCTTTCCACCCGTTCCGTCTTTTTGGACCTCCTTCCTCCCCGATTCCCCGTGGGTTGGTCTTCGTCTCGACTAACCCTGGCCGGATGCGGACCTTGGCTGTCCTGGTGCATCCACCGAGTGTTCAAGGTCCGTGTCTCAGGTATGATTACGCCTCCAATGGCTTGTCCTTCAGGTCCAGGGTTATATCGTTATGATTCTGGAGAGTAACGGGGGTGCAGCGGTATGGGTCTTTTTTTTATGCTTAGATTCGTTTATAACTCGTACCCGTATCCACACCCCGTTGCGATTCCTCTTCCTCCTTCCTCCCGTACCTGGATTACTGCTCGAAGGTTAAGTGTTTGGCGTGGTCCTTCGACGGTCCTCCCTAGTCTGTATGATGATCGTTCTCCTATCAACCCCTCTGGACGCCGCTTGGTTGGAGCCCCGGTCAGATGTTGACCGGATTATCACCAGTCATCAACCCTCTTGGCACGCCCAGGGCTCCACTGGACCATTCCTCGTCGGCGCGGTGGAAGGATGAGGGGGGTTACGGCCGGGTTGGGCTTTCTTTCCCCTCTCCTATTGAATAATCTCCCACGTTGCGCTGCTATCGTAAGGTATGAGATGATATCTAGACGACGTACTATACTTGGGGCTCTTGAGATGTTCCGATCCCGACCTAACTGTAAAAAAAAAAAAAAAAAAAAAAAACGTCTCGCCCTGGCTTCGTCATGGTCTCTTAGAGGCTGACGAACTCTCCTGAGCTTGCGATCCCGTCCCGCACCCACCAGGTTTCCCCCTCTTTCCCCCTCCCTCGCCGATCCCTGCCAGCCCTGACTCTTTTTAACATCCTATCAAGGCTTCAACGTCTTCATCCTCCTCTCTCTGCCCATCTTCCCCGTCTTCCCCGTGTCTCCTCTGAAAGCCCAGCAGGTCTCTCTCGCGTTAGCGACCCCTTCACATCCTTCTCCTCGCCTCCCCACCTTCCTTTCCGTTTTCATTCCTCTTCACCGTACTGAAGCGGTTTCGGACGGATTTCTAGACCCTCTTCGCTCAGCCCCCCCCCCCCCCTCTGGTCTTCCACCCATCTCGTCTCTCTTCGTCGCTGCACCGTTGGCGGCTCCAGGGTCCTCTGACGGCTGTCTTTTTTTTCTTTCTTTTTTTGTTGTTTTTCCCTTCCTGTCATCACCTAGTTCGGTCGTGAGTTTTGGCTTTGCGTCTCTGACGTCCAATCTGCTTTTTTTTTTTCCTGCAGGTCTCAGAGAGAGAGAGAGGCCTCCCTCGACCCCTTCTCCGGGGAGGTCAAGAGGCGCATGGGCTTACGTTTCCCGTGCAGCGGCTGACAACGGGTTCCCCTGGTCCGACGTCGAGTCGACATGTATGTCTGGAGTGGGAGATACGGACAATCAAAAACTTCTCCGTGCTCCGTAGTCATGTTTCCGGTTTAGTCCCCTCAAGAGGTTTTGCTTACCAGGTCGTGGCAAGACACCGAACACGCTACCTTAGATAGCTCGAGTTCGACCCAGCCAGATGCACCGGATCGACTAGAAATGACGCTAGTTGCTGCATCGCCTTTCGTTTCATCCAAACGACCTTGTTACTTTTCCCCTCCCCTTTTTTTTCAAACTATTCACCAATTGCTGTTGGTGCGGGCGGTACTCTTTGGATCTGGGTTCTTCTTGTGATTCGTCGTTGCGCTGTAGTCAATCCCCAGTTTCGTTTTCTCTCCAGTCTTGATAATTTAGATTTTATATATAGTTATGGAGATTTTATCTCTACCTCTACCTAAGATAGATCGATTAACTCGATCTACTGTAGGATATCTCGGATTTGATGATGATCTCGTAATTGATATCATGATCAATCTCCGTCTGTCCCGACGGATGGATTGGAGTGGGATTTTTGGTTCTCCTCTGTAGATCATGATCATCCTTCATCACCATTAACATCAACATCCCAAATAATAAGATGAAGATGAGAGAAGATGACGATTTTGCCTATACTTCAGTCGGGGGGTTCGGGTCTGCTTATTGCTCCTGACTACCAGGACTCCACCACCGCTAAACCCGTTTCATTCCTGACGTCCTCATGCGCTATCGATGCCGACTCCATCCTTTTTCCATGGAACCGGGGTGCAAGATATAGTGAAGATGTAGTCAGGTAGTCCGGTCTCTCTAGATCCAGATCTTCCTTCTCCTCCTCCCCTCAACTCAACTCTCTCACTTTCCCCCCCCCCCCCTCCCTCCCCTCCCCTCATCCCTTATCCCTTCAGTTGTTCATCGTCTCGTTAACCTCTCGGTGGGTGGATAGGCAAGGCGAGACAAGAGAAGGTGAAGGGACAAGGGACAAGGGCCAAAGGGAAAAAAAAAAAAACACAAACCAAAACAAAAAGAAGGAACCACCACGACCCTAAAAAGAAAAAAGGAAAAGAGAAGAAGAAAAAGAAAAAAGAAACGAGTGTTAGGGAAAAAAAAAGAAAGAAAGAAAGAGAGCGTTGAAGTTGACTCCATAGAAGAAGATCTGAAGTTCGAAGACCAGAAAAAGGCGTGAAGACCTTGAAGACGAGAGGAAAAGCCAGCGGCGTGATCGAAAGTCTTCCGGTTCCACCGTCCGTGCCTCTTTGCCCGCTGGTTCGATTTTGGGCAGCCATAGCCTGGGGAACTAGGCCTCTTCTTTGTCTCTTTTCTTCCCTCTTTTACTCTTTTACTCTCTCTCTTCCTTACCTTTGAGGTTCGCTGCTTGGCTTCGCTGACAACCTTCGAACTTCTCTCTCATATTTCTCCGGTCTCTCTCATCTTGTCCCTCTCCCAACCCCCCCCCCCCAAAAATCCCCATCTTCCCAGTCTCTGTCACTTACGTCGATTTCAAACCTCCTCGTTGGCACACCTCATGCCGCTCTCCTCTGCACATCTTTCTTCTTCTTTTTCGCTCTCTCCCCTCATCTCATTGCCCGTCTAGGGTCTCTCCCGTCGGTGTCGTTCTCCGATTCGTCTTCCTGTGAAATTTCCGCCACCCCCCCAAAGACGGCCTCTTTGACTCCCTTCTCGAAAAACCATCCACTCCAATTCTCCCTCCTGCCTGCCCTTCCCATTCTCTCCAAAGAGGTTGGAACATCATCCCGAGTTCCCCCCCCTCCCCCCTCCGTGGCTGATCGTCACTACGGATTTGCGGCCATTTGGTCAGAGCCAAAAAAAGGGAAAAAAAAAAGTCTCCCAACGAAAAACACCCACCAAACCCCCCGACAGCAAGTCCAGCACTCTTCGGCGGGATCAATTCCTCCTTGGCCTTGTACTACCCGGCAGAGCGCCATCCTCAGCCGCCCTCGAACCGTACTCCATCAACTCTCCAATCATCTCTCTCGAGGGCCGATACTTACTCACGGACCTCTTTCCCTGATCTATATATGTATATTGCTCCATCTCCATCTTGATTCTTGATAGTCGATCGATTTATCACTCTTCCGGATCTCCAAAGTAGGGCCGTGTGGAAAACTGATGAAATCCGCGCGTGTGTTGAACTAGGATCCCTTACCCTCGTGAGAAACGATAACTTTTCGGAGTTTGGGCTGGAGAACGTGATCCCTTCCTTCCCTTCCTCCGGACTCTCGCATTCACCTCAAAACCAACAAGACACCCCCTCTCGTCTCTGGCTTGCTGCCTCCACGCCTTTCTCTTGTCTCTCTCAGTTCGAAAACCGTCGTTCGTGGACAATGGTCAACGGTACCGCGGCGGTGTTGGAGCCAACGTATACAGGATACGTTGCCACGACGCATGACGCGCTGATCCTATTCGAAGCTTGTCTCACCGGTATTCTCCATCATGTTCCACGACGGCCACATGATCGAGAACGCAGTCACCTGGTGCGCAGCGGGAGCGTGTTTATCTATGAGGAGAATTCATCGGGGATCAAACGATGGACAGATGGGGTCACTTGGAGTCCCAGTCGGATTCTGGGCAATTTCCTGGTTTACCGGGAGCTAGACAAACCCTTCCCTCCCGGTGAGAAGAAACGGGCGATGAAGAAAGGCAACCGACGGCCGGTGCCATCGACGCGTCCGGGAGAGCCATACCCGCGGCAGGACACGAACGGGCAGGCATACTCCCCAACTGCATCCTCGTCGGGTCCGTTCAGTGAACGGACACCGCAGTCGGAGGTAGAGAGAGCGCTGGTCGGGTCTCTCGTGGATTCGTACGGATTCAAGGACTCCGGTCTGGTCAAGAAGACCATGAGTGTGACTGTTTCGGGGGTTACCCACCATTTGGTCTCATACTACAGCGTGGAGGATGTGATCAAGGGGATCCTCAGCCCCCCTTCCATGGTGGAGTCGTTGCGATACATCCGACCGCGAACCGAACTCACCTCGAAACAAAGCTTCCGCGCCCCGATCGACGACATGGACTCCAGCATGGAAGGTCCAAACGATCCTAACCAGGCCCTCTATGGCTATCGTCCCGCCGCCATGATCGCGCCGCCAAACTATGGGTTACCCGCTCCTCATTCCGATTACTACATGCATGGTGCTCCTTATGGGACGCATCCCCCCCAGCCAGCTGCCCTCCCCAGTTATACAAGCGGAGGGCCGTTACCCCCACAGCCGACGTCAAACCCATACCTCTCTGCCAGTCATGGGACTCCGTCGTCGCAACCACTTTCCCAGAAACATGAAGAACATTCTCCCTTCCGGGCTTCACCATACGGGTCCGGGTTTGACTCTCTCCATCAGACCGCCGTTTCCGCAACAAGCGCCCCTGCCATCCCACCTGTCCTCAATACCGCAGTCTCCAGTTCATTGAGTGATCGAAGTCGGTCGCAAGTGACACCCACTTCAAGCGTCTATCGAAGACACTCGATTTCATCTCGAAATCTCCCCGCAGAGACTGCCTCTCCGGTAGATACGCCAACGCCGGCCAGCTATTCGAGGAGCAGTTTCGGCATGCCGGGACCGCTTGAGGGGGCACCTAACTCACCCTTGGAGCAGCGAACCGTCACGACTACCTCTTTTGATCCCGCTGCTCCCCGACGAGATTCTAACCCAGTGCCTTCCTCTTATTATAGCAGTAGCCGACATGACTACTACATGGGAGGGGCGCCGGGGAGCCATGCGAACTATCAACCCACAGCGCATCAGATCTCAGCGTGGACCACGACCGCCCAAGCTCAGCCACAGATGTGATGGGATGTCTTGCGTTATGGCCGAATTCCAAGCGTGAGCGTTCCGGATCGGGCAATGAAGGCTGGTGGCGTTCGATTTTCATCATTTTATCTGGACTGTTATGGGACTGCTGCATTTTGATGATCCCTGGGGCTTAAAAAAAAATTTTTTTTTTTTTTCTACCGTTTTAAACTTTACCGGGTTTTCTAGGGCTTTCCTGTCTTGGGCCCTTTCCAAAACAAAAAAAAGCATGGGGCAATATTGTATGAGCACACTTTTTTCGTTTTATCTCGTCTCTGGTTTCCTTACCTCTGGCTCCTCATCTGTTTCCCTCTCTCTGCTACGTCTAGGTTATTCTTGCCCAATCTGAGAAGGTCGGGTTATACGCAGAGCCGTGCCGCGGGTTGCTCCCCGACTCTCGCAGCGCTCTCTCTATTACTCCTAGCTAGTGATTTACAAACCATGGTTTGTCAGGAGGCAGTCTTGGGAAAAGGGGAGTTGTTGAAAACGAAAGGCGAAAGACGGGGGGGCGGTCATCTGCAGATGTTAATACTTCTTATTTTTCCATTGAGGTTTGAATTCGCTTTTCATATGGGGACTAGTCGGTTTTAGCTAGTTTCCTGGGGATGCTTCTCAGGGAAAATCAAAAGGAAAAAGTGAAACAGAAAAAGAAAAAAAAAGAAAAAGAACAGACACAAAACTGGGAAAGGGAAGGGGTGGGAAGGGAAGGGGCGGGGAAAATTATCTCTATGAGCCAACACTGTCGATCGGTGGTTGATGTGTGACGATATCCTTTCTCCTTTTTCCTATCATCTTCTTTGCTTGTTTACTAAAAGGTAGTGATGGATGTCCCAGTGATCTGTCCATTGTCTCACGTTCATGACTGGATGATGCCGCAATGAAGAGAGCAGTATTGATTAGATTTGCATGTCTATCTTTAGCTTTTCTACTCTCCCTGCTCGTACCTTTGCAGAGATCAAGAACATGGTGTTTGATGACTACTATTCCTGACAGGAGTTGGGTGTTATGTTTCTCATATCTCTGCTGGTAGGATAGAGAGAGGTAGGTGAGAAGGGAGAGGGAGGCTGTTGGCAAAAGAATCATTGTTATCATTGTTATCATTCCTACGTATTCCTTTCTCTACACATATAATAATATAAGATAAGCCTGCACACAAGAGAATTATGCTTTAAACACCTAATTTAATAAGATCTGACACGAATTTTCGTCTAGATTGAATTTCTGGCGAATTTTCATACGCTATGATAGTCTCTGATAGTTGGAATAGAATAAATAGCTCGCGGTCGTATAAGTAATTAATATACATCTTGCTTAAGTACCATCCGTAGATGTAGATAGAGTTGACGGCGATTGATTTGGATACTATATTATTTACATCCAGCTGTCCAGGAAAAGGATCAATCCACAATCCCTTCTTCTATTATGATAGCATGATGTGCATTGACTGTGACGGGCATGCTATCATGGCTCGCAGCAGGTACATATGATAGTAGCGAGCGGCGATTAATAATAAACAGAGGGCCACTATTGATACGTGTGGTGCTCCACATGTTTAGCAAGGCTCGAATCTGCGGAATGAAAAAAAACAAAAGAGAAAAAAAATATTAAGTTATATATATATAGAAAATATATTTTTTCTTTTTCTTCTGGCAGTGTCTTGATGTATCCTTCGCAATTGTCGCGAGTGTCTGTATCATACCAATCATTCTATGGGCGTCATCTATCCTCCTTCTCTCCCCCCGAGTCCGTTCTCGAAAGAGAAAGAAATACTATCCTGAAGAAAGTGATGTACATGTACAGAACATACTACACATATATGGCGTAAAAGCGCATGCCTGAAGGCTTTGAGGTCGGGCATAAAACCCAGACACTGGATTATTGAATCAGGGGGTTCACCTCGTAATATATAATATAATGACCATTCAAATCCATGAGCGAGCGAGACAAGCGTCGATTTTGAACGTGAACACCAAGAGCATGAACAACGATTATCGAATAGAGCTATGATGATGAGATTCTTCTTTTCTTTCTTCATTTTTTCTGGCAACATTTGGCCGTCATCTGTAATTTCCAACTTCTTAGATTTAAGAGCCTTCGAACTCTTGTCGGACACATATACTATAATACTATACATAGTAAGTTAATATACAGCTTCCGGTTTGGCAGAACGATCGATACATCCTCAACTTTGCTCCGCCTCTTTAGAATAAGCTGTATGACCGGGGAGGGGGCTCAGGGACTGCATAGTTTCATAATAGTAATAGTTAATAATAATAATAATAATAAAGCACCCGAGGGACCTTTTGATGCGATACGTAGCTCGTGTCAGCTTGATTTTGATTTGACCGCTCAATATGCCATTATAATTCTCCGAATTAAACTTGGCGAATTGAACTTTGGTTTGTCGTTTCGAGGGCAGCCACCACTTAGCTAGAGATTATGATATAGTACTATGATTACGTACGTAAGTAATAAGTAGTAGTGAGTCGCACCGAAATCACTAACTGATCCATATCCATTATTAGTAGCTATAAGATGAAAGCGCATTGCAATAATACTAAGATGCAAATGAAATGATGATATGGAAAGGATGGTGATGACCAGCGAAGAGCAAACTTGGGCTCCAAAGGTTGCGCGGTAACTTATCGTAGTACTACTACTACTACTACTACTACATAGTACCCACAGCAATGATAAGATACCCCAAAAGGCGTTCCCTGCCGGGAGATACATATCATCACAATAAATCTATGTATACAGCAGTAACAAGTACGGCGTTGAAAAATCGATTTTTCTCTGTTCAACTTTTTTTTTTTTTTTTTTTTTTTTGGGTCATTTTCTCATCCTTGCGCGTCGGCTTTCCCGATTAGGTTAAAGTTTCCTAATTACGGCTAGGCACCAGATTTCGCTGAGTGCAGTCACCGCAGAATTCCTTTTCTCGACATATACAATCCTTGCAATTGCTTGCATTGTAGTATTGTTGATTCTGCTCGTCTCTTGCATTCCCTATGTATGTACTCTCTACCATTCCGAGGTCCACTGCTTCTTTCTGCGGCATTGCTGGCAGTTTGTTCCTTTCGACTTGCATATATCCAGCTGGTGCATTCATGTCACCTCCTGTCCTTCACATTAAATCGTCGCATTGTTGGTGCCGGACATTCGAGCTTGTGGCCGCCTGCTGCCAAAAACGTCCTCTCCTTTCAAGCGCCTTCTGTTATGCTCTTCGGTATTCTGGTGGCGTCAATCATGCGCTGAATTCGTGTTCTGGCACCATTCATATGATCTAGTTCGAAACGCATTTGTTCACCTCCTGTTCACGGTTCTGTACTAAGAGGGCATCTTCCGCATACTACATATAATGCATGATTCTAAGCACTATCAAATAGGAAAAGTCCTTGATATCCGGAGAATGACGGCCTCGAAGGTCGGTGAGGAAACGTCACAGGTATGGCTAATAAGGTCCCCCAGCCTCCCATCATTGCATCCTTGTCCTGCGAGCCCCGAATTCGAAAACTCGGGTAGCATTCAACAGTGAATTCGGCTCTATACACTTTCAAGCTTGAATCTTTTGCCGTGGATAGCTGGGAATAAAGGAGAAGGAAAGTAGATACTACAGTATCACGTCGGCTGCCTTTGCCTCGATCCACCAATGCTTCCGACGTCATCTGCTTGAAGAAGCGGTTTCATCATGCGTTAGCATGATAGCTGGCCTCTGGATTGAGCTCCCAGGAAAATATCCAGGAGGATATTCTCTATCTTTGATGTCTCTCTTCCCATCAATCCTACCTAGTCTCCGGGGTATAGCTTCAAACTATTCAGGTAGGCAAGAAACTGCTTTCAATATTGTATAACATCGAATCTAAGTTCCTGGGAAACGCATAATAGAATGAATAATAGAATGAGACTTCTGCCTCCTAAAAGAGTAGTAACCCACTTACTGTCGCCAAAAAATATATTCTCTCCCCGTTAATAGGAGTATAGAAACTGTATAATCAGACGGTGAACATTTGGCCAGTTGAATTTCTCGATTCTAGCCCTTGATTAGAGGAATTGTTACCTGGTGACTGTTGCCCAACAAATGAACCAGTTCATCTCGGCGGGGAGTCACCCTTTACGGTCTACCCGGTCCAAACCTCTCTTTCATCTTCGTATTTAAGACAAAAGTGGGCATTTATCCCTTACTCTTTCTTTCTCTTGCTCTCCGCTTGCGGACTCTTCGTTTATCAGTGGCTTCTGAGCTATCGTTACTAAGACTCTAGTTTTGAGTTAGCTCCTTGTATTGAAACCATGCGAATGCATTAGGTGTTAGTTTGGGATGGTGTATATCCAATATCCCTAGTAGTCTTATCCCAGGCCGATGCCAATCCTCCGCATGGCGAATTATCAAATACGATTTCAGGGGGCGTTCTAAAAGTGGTGGAGAAAGGAGCAATTTTCTGTTTTATGAGGCAAGAGTAGCGTTGGACACCTGGCTTTGGATGCCGCCTCCTGTGTCGCTCAGTGTCAATATCTTCGACTCTGTATAAAAGTGCACACTGCATAGTAATTGATGCGGCATATCTAACGCCCCCCCAGTGATCCGAAATCAGGCTAATAAGGCAATTGGGAAGATGAAGATAATATTGGGGTATCCACTATCCGAATCATCGCCAATGCATTCACACACCTTCAGTACAAGGAAGGATTGAGCTGATTCAAAAACTACGGAATCTATATGGAGAGCCCGCAAGCGGGGACATCGAGCAGAATTGCATTAAAGCGCTACTTCATTGTTGACACATTTAAGAAGCCGCCTTCGGAGGGAGAGGCCTTATGGCAACAAACTCGCAAGGGGCAACATCTCATCGATATGAATCGGTCCGTTTGTTTTGTTTCCGGGGCTGAGCAGGGGTCACCAGATCTCACCGAGAACGAAGCTGCACTTCAAGTAGCAAATTCCCGCAACCAAATCAAGCCATATTGCGCGGAAGGTCTCGATTTGGGAGAAACAATAGATGATAAATTGAAAAATCGAGGCCTTCAAATATTCCCCCCCCCCCCGTCTGCTCCATCCCCGATGACTTGTTAGCGGCGACTTGCAAGAGAGTATGTTTCAAGACCCGGGTACGCCAAGATACAGTCAGGAAGAAGGGGGATTTTGCCCCAGGGTGGCCCGCCAACAAAAATGGGCTTTAACTGGCTTGAAGAGTTAATGAAGACGGCCATGAGTTTCTAGCCTAGCTTAACGGCTTGAAGCCATATACGAAGTTGAATCTGCCAATGCCACCGGCTTTTTCGGAATTCAGGTCCACAGGACAAGGCCATGGCTGTAACATTGATCCACCGGTGTTCAATGTTGTCATCAGGCTTTTCCTACTCAGTACGTGTAACGCTCGGAGATATGCATCGTATGCAGAGGATACCCTCATGGTATAAAACGTGAACCTAGGACCTGGCTAGGTTATGTGAACGGTGGCAACGCCACCGAATGACATACGGAAGTTACTTGAAGAGAGAGGGGACTTTGGCCTCAAACTCAAATGCCCGGAACCAAAATGCAGCGATTGTGAACAATATTAGGGGAAAATGCAGTAGAACGATATTTTACCAATAATGTCGCGAAAAGAAGCAATACATGAGCCCTCCAGCTCAAAATAACAACAACTTTGTACTCTAGGGGATGCAAGAGACAAGGATGGACTGCGCCACCTCGAACATTAGATAGAATTGAATTGGTTGAATCGATTTAATTTTCTACTAACTACTAGTACTGATGATATACTACTAGTAGTAGTAGTATTATGTTAGCTGGATTAGGCCCTTCAACGTTCGTAGTTATCAAATATAGAATGATGTTTGAATTGTTTGACAGACATAACTGGCCGGGAGAAAGTGCAAACCTTGTATAGAAGCTTCCTGAGTGGTCAGGTTTGGTAAAAGGTTATTAGTTAGCTCCCTGGGTTTCATAGCTTCCCTCGTGTTATTTAAGATCTGCGGCCGCAAGTGGATCTGCACCGATGTAACCAGATTGTTGTGTGGGACTCGAGGATTCTCTCCTCTCCCTCCAAAGGTTCTAGATTCTAGGGAGCAAAAGGGGAAATAGTTGATAGAAAGGACCCCCCGGGGACGAGATACCCCCCCCATCTGAAATTTCATTGTGAACCTGAAATTGGCTGGGTAGGTCGTGGGGGAATGCCGGAGCGCTACATAAGTATAGTATAGTAACTTTGAGGCTCTTCGGCATATCTCTTGTTCCTCCCGAAATCCTGTCCGGGCGACGAGATGAGAGAGAGAGCGGTACCTTTCTGTATTTTTCCACCACCCGACCGCACTCGACCGCACTTGTGGCAAACTAACCGCTTTTGAGCAAAGTCGGTTGATACCTTGATACCTCATATATTTTACATGTAAGGCCATTATCATCCCCAGGCTTAAGCTCTTTTTTCATGTCAGGATTGAATTATTCCCTGAGTCCTCTGCTTGTGACTGTAGTACGGCTACATACTTACAACTGGCTACCGTCAGTCAGTAAACACCCTCCCTTTGCCAGATCGTATTTATGGATGTCCTGCTTGGACGGTTGTCCCGGTAACTAACCACGCCATATACTCAACTCTCTTAACTTATACTCTGCTTGTTTTTCTTATATTGTCTAGTTTTTCTATCTCGACTTGACTCCTAGTATCATCGCGTTGTGTCCCGGGCCCTACCACTTGATCGCGCTGGTCATGAGATCAGAAAGAGAGAAAATTGAGTGAGAACGATAGAACGGAGAGGAGAGAAGTAGACAACATGGCCGGGCTCTCTCCGCCCATATCGATATACTCGTTACCGTCTCGACGGGTAATATTGCGCTTCCAATTTCAGTCACAAAGACTCATAAGTTACCGTCTACCCCCTCCCTTTCTGAAAGGGAGCAATGATAGTGATAATAGCGGTGTCGTCGCAAGCCGAGCCATTCGCACTACTACTGCCCCTTCTATCGCGATTCGGGACTCTACAACCACTTGGAAGAGAATGCCAAACGGTACGAACTGCTGTGGCGGTGGCATTATGAGGATGATGACATTGAGATGGCATAAGGCCAGTTTTTTTTTGATTCAGCGGGAGCGGCGTCAGAACCATCAGAAGGCACCGACTTCCGAAGAAGAAAATAGTACGACGAAAAGAAGTAGCGGTTTGGTTGAGAGGTTTGTTTCAACTCCCACTCTGTTCTGCTATGAATATATTATCTTTACGATTACATTCCATTCTTTTTTTTTTTTTACACCCATTACTTGTTTCTTGAAACAACAGGAACGAAGGAACCAAAAAGAAAATAAAAATGAAATGTCTTTAATAAGTGATATATCTAACCCATGTCCTTCCATCTTGGACTATTATTATTATGGCTTCCAGTTCCCGAGAGGAAAAAATACAGAGAAAAACCTCTCGACTTCTCTCTCGGCTGCCGACCCATGAGAACATTTATACCGTCCCGAATATCCTGACCTTCTCGCGCCTCATCGCGGCCCCACTCGTTGGATATCTTCTCGTGAATAACCACCACGCGGCTGCGCTGTCCTTATTCGCATATGCCGGCATCACCGACCTTATCGACGGGTATATTGCCCGGAGGTACAATTTACAGACCGTTGTGGGAACAATTATCGACCCTGCAGCCGACAAGCTGCTCATGGTGATCACTGTCGTTTGCTTGGGTTTGAATAGGTCGATTCCGCGTAAGTTATCTGTTTCTTTCCCTCCCTGGCTCTCCGATATACCACAGGCATTATTATGGCACGATTCTTATGCATAAAATTGCAGCATTATCATCACTAACCAGGCATCACGGTTAATCAAATTCCAGTGTGGCTGGCGATCCTAATCCTAGGGCGTGATATCGGCCTTACGATATCAGCCATTTACTACCGATGGATCTCCCTTCCGCCACCCAAGACAATGGCTCGATACTGGGACTTCTCCCTCCCGTCAGCGGAGGTTAAACCAACGATGATCTCAAAGGTCAACACCGCGCTGCAACTGCTGCTTGTGGGATCTGCGATGGCTATGCCTATCTTGCCGGAATGGTTGTTGGTAGCGGCCGGGTTGCATCAGGGGATGGTTGGACTGCAGTAAGTTCTCTCCTTTCATGATTCTATTTACCCCATTTAACAGAAGACAAACTCTGTGGACTTTTCTCTGGTCCAAGGCAATTTTGAGTCCTATCATGACTTAAACCATTTTCGTGTTTTCCCTAGCACATGTGGCCACACCCTTGGCCGGTTAGTAGTTGGGTGGGTGACTACCGGTGAATCCCACCCAGCTGCTGCATGTTTTATTACCTTCTTTTTCCCCTTAGAAAATTACTTTTTTTTTATTATTTCATGCTTGCAGACCCTTGCATGCCCATTGCTCATTATTTTTCTCCTAGATATATCGTTGCAGCCACCACAATATGGTCTGGCTTAGGCTACGTATTTTCTAAAGATGCGGTCAAAATTCTGATAAACGAAGAAGTCAAAGATCATACCCATAAACACTAAAGGATGGTCATGTAATGTCTGGAGCTATCTCGCATTATGCGAGCCATAAAAGGCTTTCAGCGGATCCTCTCCGCTAGGAACCGGCGACCGCAATCGCGTATGTCTACGCCGCCTCCTGCATTGGAGATCATAATGCAATTCGAGGAAATTTCCTAAAACAAAAAAAAAAAAAATTTTTTTTTTTTCTTGGTTTTCTTTTTTTCGGAATTATTACAACGGGTTCCCAGAAGGCCCGTTTGTACTAACGGCGGCGGTATTGTATTGTAACAATGCTACCTCCAACACTCGTATATCGGTTTCCTCCTCCTATTTGGTGATTGATTAACTAACTCGCGGCTTCCCTCTAGAGACTCACGAGTGTGATTAGCTTCCGTAGCCGGATTAATGATATGTAGTTCTTTGGACCGAATCACGGCTAGTTCGGCTCCTCGCTCCTTTAATCCTTCAACAATTCAAGGATCTAGCTTATTCTTCACATTAAAGAAACTGCATGAGGGTGGCCCTCTTAGTAGTAGATCTATTTGAGATCTGCAGAATCTCCTCATTTCCGGAAAGAATGTCCACGATAGTGCTGGCCTTCCCAAGCCGGAAGCGGTCCTAAAGTGAAGGAGGCAAAGCAGAAACTCGGCCTCTGTTCCCCGGAGGCTAATGACGTGCGAAGATTGGCGAAGATGTCAAAATGGCTGCAGTCTCCATGAAATCCCCATTCTTGTAGCGCGCAGGCTATAATACATCACCCAAATTCCGTTGGGACCTAACACATCACTTCCCTATCACCTACTTAGAAGCCGAGTTTCCCATCAATTCCTTCCCTTTCTCAGATTAGAATTCTCGTACATTGTAGAAAATAGGAATTCGTTCATTTGGTATCTGCAAGATTCTGCCTTATCACATAATTCTACTAACCTCATCTTCATTCCTTTTTTTTTTTTTCACATCTTTGATGCGTTCAACGGTTCTATTATCGACTGTTCAATATGCAAAGTCATAGATCTACATCGCTCTTGTTTTCCTTCCCAACAACATCCACTGAAGCGTTTAAAGGCGTCACCCCTATTCGAACGAACTTAGACTTGGATTAGCACAATGGCTTATGAAGTCCGGGAAGCGAACTTGTCTGCAGAAGAGACCCCCCAGAACTGACGGATCTCGAGAACTAAACCATTGCCCATCGCAACCACCTCTCAAGGCCGGCCCTCCTCGCAGCACATACCAGGCTGCGTATGCGGCTGCGCCAGAACTTCATCGATAAAGTGAAATGATCGACATCAGAGACACTAAAACTAAAACGGAAGATCGAAGAACTAAAGCAACAACAAATAGATGGTCTCCACGATGAAATACATGAAATGCAACGAATCATTAGCCACTTCGCTGCTGAACGGGCGAAAAGCGCTAATAGAAGTACCCCCTGCAACTACGCCAAAACCTGCAGCCAGTCAAAAAGTCGGTGAGGATCCCTGGCCCCCGCGTTCTAACCGATGGGAAACGACCGTGAATTCGAGACTTGGCTTTCTCAAATGAGAAACAAGTTGAAAAGTCAACTCAGATTCACTACGACACGGAGGAATTGAGAATAACCTACGTGAAAAAAAAAAACCGAGTTGACAGCATAAACCGCTAACTTAGCTCCTCGCTTGAGACCGGATGCCATCAGCGCCTACATTTCCGCACGCAGCGGGAAATATTCAAGCACCTAGAGACCATTGTTATGGATCCAAATGAGAAACCGGCTGACATGGAAGGCTATGTGACTGCCTCTAATGCAATTTGCTGATCACAAAGTTCGAAACTACCAGAATACGAAAACGAACTAGCACTGGAACTACTTCTACAAGAACAAATGAAGTCAAGAGAGAAAAAAAAAAAACTTTCACCACCAGATCAACATCTTGAATGATTGAACCCCGATGGACTCAACAGAATGGGGGGGGGAAAAAAAATTTTTTTTTGATGAGAGATGGAACGTTGCTTTCTCTGTAGGGACAAATCGTAAGTACCGCGCTGTGGAAATGAAAAATGAAATCTTTAGAACGAACGGCCTATTATTTGAAAAGGGGGAATGGGAATGACTTGGAAAAAGACCAGCCCTGGGGAAAGTCTCCTTACCTAGGGCGAGGGCACAGTGTCGACATTTCTACACATGGCCAGCACCTCTTTTCCCGCGAATACGATAGTTATTCTATATTCGGCGCCGGTGTCATTGATTATCTTACCTCGTACAATTGACTATTTATAAAAAGGACAGCGGCGAAGGCTTTTAGGTGGGAGCATTAGTCTCTAACTTGTATCAACTTGTCGATGGTTGGATCAGAACTGCTAGTGGAGCGGATAAAGGACGTTTCTTGAGCCCCTTAACTTAACGCTGCGCGGCATCTCACAGAAAGCGAAGGAAACGTTGTTCTTCTGGGGGTTATTCTAGCCGGGTGTGGTTTTGCGATTCGACCACATTTTCTCCATGAACTTTCCATCACAATCGCAGAGTCCTGAAAAAAGGACTGAATGTCTATCTTTTTATCGAAGGAAATTACCAATACTCAATCAATAGCTTTCATATCATATCTCTTATGCTGATTTCTATTCCACTTGTACTCATTCCCGAATCCTAAGTAGCTGACCCATTTGTCTACCCAAAGGGGAAGGGGCTTTATATTATGGGCCCATATCTCGTTCTCGCTCAGAACATTGTTAGGTTTTCTGAGTTGACTACAAGTGGGAAGCTATGATAGCTGAATATCTAGTTCTGTGAAGACCTTCGCTCTATTCGGATGTTCGTTTCTTCTACCAACTTACCTATTTTATAAAGGCTTGTCGTATGATTGTGGTTCATCCATTAAGCAGCAGTCGGCTGTTCCAATTGCTGCAATATTTATCTAATGTTTTTTTTTTTTTGGGGGTAGGCCCTTCCTAGGTAAGGGGTGATGAGGCAAGTGCGTATTGGTATTGCACCGGGCGGTTTCTAGTTCTTTAAGATCCTGTTTCATCTCATTTAGGTTCGATCTTCTATCCATGTCGTAGGTGCTCGGGGGAAGGTAACATGGAAAGGACTCTCGTTTTTAAAATTTGAATAGAAAGATGGTTCTCCCTTCCCTCGATAGCCTTATGATTTATCCCTTCTTTCGGCATCTTTCGGGGTGATCATCGTTGATTGATGGCTTAGTTAAAAGCTTTCTTGTTCACAGTGAACTCTTGTGCTCAGTTGAGCTCGTTCCTTCGCGGGGTAATCCATCGACCCTTCACATCTAGCTAGATATCTCTTTCTTCCGTCGATTTCCTCCCCAGAATAATTCCGTAATTTCCTAAGCCGGTAATAAGCGAGCGTGGAGATGCCCCTTCTATTAGTAATCAAGTGTAGGATGTCATGTGAGTAGCAGACTGCTAAATAATTGTAGAGATGCCGAAACCGACTTTTCCCAAGGGCTAGTCCTTTCCGAGCCGTCATTCTTCCTTTATACGCTTGTTCTAGTTATTTCTTCCGATCATTCTGGCATCATGATTGATCTGACGGGCATCTATTCTCTTTCTCTTAGAAGTTAGTTCATATCAGATTCTAGTAGTTCAAACTTCGTTTTTCATTGATAACGTGGAGTTGGTCGGTAAACTGAATACAAACGGACGGTCAACACGGCCTTTGAAGCCAACTGTCTCGTCTAACCACTCCCTTATTACCGTTTTCAGGCGATCGCGCTGATACGGTTCTCTTTAAAGCTAGACTTGTCGACTTTCGAAATTCATTGACAAGATGCATGAAATTTGTCAAGAACTCTAGAAAAGGTTCATTTGTCTCATATCTAACTCTCAGAGCTTCGAATCCATAAAAATAGTCTCCGGGTGCCTGTGAACATCTTCCTTTGCAGAAGCATAGGCGTTAACGGCATCTAGTCCCAAATAAGAAGCCAAGTGACTAGCGGCTATGCCATTGACCCAGTTTTCCACATAGGTTATCCTCAGTTCCTCTACTATATCATAGTAATCTGAGGTAACTTTCAACTTGTTTCTCATTTGAGAGGGGTCAGTCTTGAATTCATGGTCCTCTCCATCGGTTACGACTGGGTCGGAAATTTTCACCGACTTAACTGTGAGCTCTGATGTAGCCGCGGGAGTGCTTGTAGTAGTATTTTCCACTTGTTGCTTTAACTCTTCAATCTTCCGCCCCCATTCTTCCACCATGGTGCCTCTAACGTCGAAAATCCCCCCCAAGTCTATGGATTCTAGCCTGTCCGATATATGCTATTGGAGGTATCAGTCATTAGAAGTCGCTGTAATAGGTGACGGTCAATCCCCAGGATCCTTCGGTTCTGGGAGCTCCTTCCGTAGAATGATTTGTTTCTTATTTGCTCTTGGAACCATTATACTAATTTGAGTTTCGTTCGTCCAGGTAAAAGTAGTGATGCCTTTGAATACTGAACGACTAGAATGGGTCGTTGAACACTTCGAGCCGGGAAGGAAAGTAATAATCATATCTCTAGCTTTGCGTATTGAACGGTCAATAGGACAATTGAACGTGAGAAAGGAATGAGGAAGTGCTTGACAATTATTTGATAAGGTAGAAGCTTTTAGAGATCGAATGGGTCAGTTTCTATATTCTGCTAAACACGAGAACTCTAAGCCGGGGACGGTTGGGAGAAAATGAAATGGGAATGGGTGACTCGACTGATTTGTCCAAAAAAAACATGCCTATTTATCTGGTGCCTCAGCAACAGGGCAGGTAAGAAGGCAAGAAGTGAACTCCATTGCAATTAGATTGGCAGGTCAGCTATCATCCGACTTGATATTCTAGGTCAACGTGATGTACATTGATGAGAACATCAATTCAGGGCACGATCGCACCCATGTGAGGAGCTCTATCTACTGAGGCATATACATACATTGTGTGAAGGGCTGAACGAAAAAGGAAAAAATATTCACGACTGTATATGGTACATGGAATATGTGTACAAGTTTGTCAAGCTGCACGGAAAATTGGCAAAATGATCATAGTCCTATAAAGAGATGAGCAAGAAAAAAAAAAATTCAACAGTCGGGGACAACCTACCCTAACACACTGGCCGGAGTCAAGGACCACGTCTCTCGCCATGATTGTTGCATTCTGACCGAAACCTGATGCATTTGGTACCGAAAGCTCAAGATATCGGCTGGTATGGACAATCGATCAAGATGTCTTTCATGCCAGGCACGTGCATACCAGAGCTATAACTTAGTCATCCAAAGATTTTGTTACCTACGAGGAACGCCGTGCGCTTAGGAACCAACCAACTATTCAAGCCAAAACGTCCTTGCGAATTTGCCTCTCCCAGGGTATATAAACTGACGACTCTATTTTACATAGAAGCTTAGTGTAACGGACCCGACCAGTGACCTCCGGTAAAAGAACCATGCTCTCCTGATAATGTAACCAACACTTGCAATTGCCTTTGATTCTATACTATTTGTATGTCCGTAAGTAGTCGACAATTATTTGTTGCTGTTGTTATCGCATTATTTAACGTCTTTAAGCGGCCGAAATGCTGCAGAAATGCTGCATAGGACGGTATTACTAGTAATGAACATAAGACACTATTTGGCGCCGGAGGTAAATGCCTCCCGGAGATCACCTGGGTGCTCTGTAGCCCGTGTCGCAGTAAACAGATGAGAAAGAAGAAAGAAAGAAAAGAAACGCAAAGACAATCTCAACACACAAACGACCTGGTGTATGCTGGCTTTCGCGCCTCGGGGGCTTCCGGGAAACCGGCGCTGTCTTGGGACATGATGGGCTGTCTGCTGCATGCTTGCCGTCCCAGTTCACACACTTGATACAAGCATTCAATTGGGTGCTCAGCTGTCCGATGACCTGAGTCACCACAAAGCCTACACCTTAGCGTGTCCTTACACCCTTGTGTTCTATGAACTCCTTAGCACCTTTTGCACTGAGGCGGTCTCACACCTCTAGAGGCAGGATATCACCCTCAGGCGGGCCCCCATAACTACTACAGCCTTAGGGGTATCCTTCAAGTCTCCAGCTCAGAAAGCCAAATGAACAGAGGCCGTCATCGAAACATCCCTGGTGTAGAAGTTGTTCTTCCCATTCAACATTGTCATCCTCGTTGGGAGGTCGTGCACTTTAACCACTACCCATTTCTCATCACCCTTAACTCGTCCGTTCCCAGGGGCCTGGAAAAAATTTCTCCTTATCGGACAACAAATCTTGCATCGTAGTCCCAGCTTTCGGTGTGACTGCGATCTCAGTTCGAACGAAGGAGGCCGTCTCCGAGCGGCAGGATGCTATCGATCATCTTTACGACGTATAGCGAGTGAACGGACCGAAGGGTCGAGTATTCTGACAGCCTTCAGAACACTCCATTCGATTGGGCCAGCTTCCTGCTTGGCGCTGACTGCGCTGGCCTCTTTGGGAGACTTGTAGGTGCCGCTTTCCTAGCCATCTCAGGATGCCTTGGGTTAAGAGGCCCTTTTCTTGGGTTCAAGGCCCATTCGTAGCGGGATTGCTTGTTTACCCTGTGCTCATTCTGGCTGTCCCTTATTTTAGGTCGTTTCCTTTCCCTGTATATCGCAGGGAGGGGCCCCTGTCGCTTGCTCACGAGAGAGGCTATCTCCGAGTCCCATGTGCTTGATGACGCATGCCTTCATGTACTCCGTTAGGCCGTAAGCCAGTCGGGGCACCACCTGGTCTGTCCCGGATTTGTCGAGCATTTGGTTGATAAGTTTATTAGACCCATGGCAGAACTCCACCAAGAGAGAGAGCCTTTTTCTCAGCTCTTGCCTTCATCTGTGTCGCGAAGAGCCAGTCAATGAAGTCGCACCCAGGCGTCGTTTCTGCATGCCTTGTCTACCATCATGTCACTCTCAGGGTTTCGTTGTCCGTCACCCATTGGGGTTCCCACATCCATCTTCCAGCTGGTGCCCTTCATGCAGATCGTGGGTGGAGTTGTCATTCAGGCGCGCATGCGATGCGTCGCACACAGCGAGTGCCGAGGCCTCAGCCTCCCTTTTGTGCTTTTTCTTGGCAGCTCTAGTCGTAGCAGCCGCCATGATGAATGCGAATAGGGAGAAATTTAAGTGCCTACACATGTGCTGTTTAGGGTTTCTGCTGGCCGACAATTACCTTTTGTTGTTGTTGTATTATTTAACGTCTTTAAGCGGCCGAAAGGCTGCATAGGACGGAATTACTAGTAATATACATGG
>JAHQZX020002699.1:0-42525 GCA_019804575.2 Pseudotulostoma volvatum | reverse complement strand
TTAGCGGTTTGTAGTAGTGAGGTCCGGAAAAGTGGTCCACTCGATGGTGTGGTCCGGTCGATGGTGAACCACGTTATCATAGTTAAACATGCCTTTAACCGAGGATGAGGCCCGTATCCTCGCGATGGCCGAATCTATTAATTAGGTCTCGATGGAATAGCGGAGCCACGACTACCTATATGAAGTCCATGTTGATAGATATGAAGACAATGCGTAGCTACCACAGTACATAAAAAAAAATACTCAAGGGGCAATCACCGTTTGTTGCACTCCGCTTTCATTCATGTGATTTAAAGCACTCACCCCAGGTTGGAAGCTGTTGTGAATTCTTCGGGAAACAAGATTAGTTCACAAACAGGCCCCTTATTCTTGTGAATTCCGATTTACAACTTACAACAACTTATGGTGGCGGACGCTACCACTGCAACATTCGGTCGCTTAGTAATTGATTAGCAATCACATGGTTAGTAATATGCGGAATGGTTGGCTTGTGTATGCGGCGTGCTTTAGCTGCGGCTATACTTGCAACGTATACGTACCTCTACATTAGAAGGCATCGTGCATGTGTACTTGCTATGTCCGTCCCAATTGTTAATACTTAATCACTATACTTTTTTTGATGTCTTTCACATCATACTTATTTGCATAAGTTTAAATAAATAGCCATGGGGCAACTATCCAAGTAAAAAAGCCACTTGCAGAAAATACGTGAATCGATGGGGAATAAGGTTAACTGCATCGCGACCAAAAATGTCATCCAATTTAAGGCCTACGGTATTAACAAGAAATGATTCAAATGAAGGGGATAGTCAAGCTGCTGAGGCCCTTGTGACTACTCCTCCTAACCTACTCCCGGCTGCTCCGTTCCTTCCCGATAGCGATGCGTCGATATACGGTGACAATCGGATGTATCAGATGGAAATAATTCAGATGAGGAATGTCTCTCAGGTGATGGGTTGTCAGAAGTCGACGAGATGGATGCGAGAACCGGTGATGCAAGAGTCCCTGATAAGCTGCCATTGAAATATCCACCTGGAGCAGACAGCCATTTGCGGAAGTCATATAGAGAGAATAACAGCATGCCGCCGGAAAATACGTCAAGCAGAACTCGAGGCAGAAGCTTCTCAATGTTATTCTATCAAGGCCATATTCCAAAGACAGCACGATATTAAAGTAGCAGGAATCACAAAGGAACAGCGTTGGGAGCAATTAGAAAGGGGAAGGTCTTCCAACCTGACAAGAGATAAAGCCAAACGACTCCAAGAATGAGAACAGGTGGCAAATAAATTGAAGTAGCTGGCCGAATCACAAGCAAAACAAAAAGAGAGATACAGCCACGTGCTACTAAAAAATGTGAACTTTTACCAGCGCCATTTGATGGTCTTGAACTTCCTTTGAATGCAAAGCAATCGGAATGCATTCCCAGGCGCCAATCGACGAAAACTAGCATTTATGGTCGCTGCAGGCCACACGAAGGGTAAAACAATGGCACGGAGCATTGTGCAATGGGAGAACTCTTGGGTTTCATATCGTGTTATTCCCGAGAGAAAACATTGAGATGCATGCAATGAATCCTGGATGAACGAAGAGGACATATTATATACAACGAGGGAATTTGTAAAAACGCAAGGTGAAGGTAAGTTATTAAAGATTATATGTAATTGTAAGAAATGCTACTAACATCTTACAGGACTAACTTCGTATAAGCTTGCGCAATTTATCTCGGAATACGTCAAGCAACATCGACCAGAGCCCTGCCAGAATATTGGAACCGTCGGCGATCTCGAGGACACCACCATTGCTGGAGGACAAACAAGTGAAGATAAGCCAGATGGGGTCCAGAAAATGGTCGGCATTCTTGCCCAAACGGCACGAAGATGGCTTCATCAACTCGGGTACAGGTGGCAAGACGTCAAGAAGTGTGTTTTTCTTGATGACCATGAAAGACTAGATGTGATCGAGTATCGCAGATGGTTTTTGTGGATAAAATGCAGCGGCTATCATAATACTTTGTTGAGTTTACACCGAACGGGGGCTTGAAAGAGAAGGTATCAAAGGAAAGTATGGAACTTCTTTCTCTTGATTTGAAGTCTGATTTTCTAACTCGACAGTTTTTCTTGACCGAAGGCTTACCCTAGCGATTGCGAGGTCGGAGGCTCAAACAAGAGGACAATAATCGTCGTAACTCATGACGAGAGCATTTGCTCGGCAAACGACGGTAAGCCTCAAGCTTGAGTCCTGAAAGGCTCTACGCATCTTCGTCCTAAAGGAAGAGGGAAAGGAATCATGGTCTTGGACTTTCTCCTTTCCACAGAGTCAACTCGATCTCCTTTCACCCTCAGAAGCCCGCCAGGGAAGTTACAAAGCGCCGGTATACCACTCGAAGCAGCGGCTCTTCCGATCGCGGAAGCATTATATCCAGGATATAGTTTTCTTTTTCTTTTCGATAACGCTACCAGCCATTCTGTGCCCGCTATGCGGTCCCCGAGAGCATACGACCTACGAAAAATCATAAAATGAGTGTATTGAATAACTTCATACAGAAGCTACCCGAAGCTGCGAGCAATAAAACGTTCCAACTTAGCCGTTTCCCTCAATAGGAGAAGGGTAGGGTGGGGCATCCTTAACATGATGGTAAAGTTCAGAAAGCTTTCTGAACTCCCACTCACAGTTGGGACATTTGTAGAACCACCCTCCATATTAAAAACACGATTTGTATACCTCGGGTTTTGGAAACATTCCCAGGGCCATCTCATAGTTGTTTAAACCAATATTATACACTTGCTTTTGTGTTAGTAACCGTGAGGTGTGTTAGGATTGCTATAATTTCCCAGAACTGGCGGAAAACACCAAAGCATACCCCTTGAATATAGTCATATCTATATAACTCTGTACACCATTGGTATCGTCCACAACAAATCCAACTGCCCATATGTGTTATATCTTGGAGCAGTACTTTGGTAAATACATGATTCTGACTTGGATCGTGGATGGGCTTCATATGGTATATGTTTATACCCGCGAATAGCTATATGGAAAAAAGTACCCTTTCTATAAAAAAGTTGATTGTGCTGTTCCTATTAGCTGGGACATAAACTAGTAGTGGTACAGTATAAGGAAGAACATCAGTTGTGGTGAAGAGTATAAGGTATTGATTGGATTAATAACTGTACCGGCCAATGGTTGGAATGCCCAAGAACGTAGTGTAATTAATGTACTGTCTTTTCCCACGCATTTAGACGATTACAACACTAATGATTTCGATTTTTAATATCAGCGGAATTACTGTTCTAACCTTTACTTGGAGAATTCAGTTCTCCCTTATCATGGATGGCTCTCATGAGTTAACTCTAATTACTATTCCCATAATGTTGATATTCACTCTAACACTTACTATTCTACTTGCGATGAATATGGACACCACTGAAAATTCTAGCCGAGAAATTGTCCGAATCACTTTCATGTTATTGTATTGAACATGTAAAATCATCAACATTAATTACAACCACTCCTTTCCCGATTTAAATACCTCTCTTTCAATAATGAAAACGAAAGCCACAACCGTGACCGAAAGGATATTCCAAACTTAAGATACCTCTTTCTCTTCTATATATAATCATATCCACAACAATCAAGACTTATTATTCTAGCACCATTCCTGCATATTTTAATATGTTCTAAGATTTCAGAAAGCTCTTTTATGCTCGACACCAGATACAATACTCTCAACCCTATTCAGTCCGCTGCTTTCAGTTGCTTCATATCAAACTGTACCAATTCATATTGACTTTAGTATCATATTTTCAAGTTAACTAATTTATGTTTTGTTCCTATAACCAATTGTAAAGTGTTATTGTGTCACGTTCTTTCCATATTTAGGATCATATTCTCAGCGCTATTTAGTTCGCCGACTTCGATTACTTCATATCAACTTTATTATCATATTTCGAAGTTAATCGATTTCTTTATAACCAGTTGTAAGGTATAATTGTATCACATCCTTTCTATATTCAGGTTCATGCTCTCAGCTCTACTTAGTCCGCGGCTTTCGATTACCCCATATCGAATAGCACCCATTTAGATCGACTTTAGTACGAATCTCAAATAATTAAGGCGCTAGTGACAGCAATGATTCTCCTTCAACGGGAGTAGGAGATTATGTCAGTGGCTCCGACAGCTTCGAATAAGGTATGTCCCTGTACTTTATAATCCGTCAAATTAAATCCCGGGAACAAAGGCACCTGCTTTCGACAAATTGAGTAGTCTTTTATAGTGATTGATCGGATGATAGGAAATATAGAGACAGTACCATTGTTTAAATCAGTAAACATGGTCTCACAAGCATGAAGAAGGTCAGATAGAACTACGCGAGGAGGTTTGGTGCAAAGGACATGTATTTCATCAAGAGGAAAAAACTCTGTTAATAAAATCCATTTATTAGCAAGCGAAATATATAATTGAAATGATTTTGATATAGAACCAATATCACCATTTTGTTCCGGAACGGTGCCGGAGGCTGTGCCAAACCATTAACCAGGCCCATGCTCCTATCAATATTGGCTAATATCATTTACGGAATTCCTGGAGTATATCTTAGAAACGGACCAGGAGGAAGAGGAACTCCTTCATTCTGCTGCTTAAGAATGCCGTGTATACACAAATTTTGAAAGGAGAGAAGTCCGCCGTGATGGGCGGGAAAGAGATATATTCGTTGATCGCGACTTCGAGCAGAGGCCACCAAAGATAAATGATTGGTTGAATGTCGCAAGGAATAATCTCATAATAGAGACATGACCGTTAGACGAAAATGCATTGGTAGAGGTGATCTTTTGAGGAATCAAACATCTCACATCATCCTCAGTCAAAGCGCCATTGCAAGCTCTAGCAAGGAAATCTAGAAATTGAAAATCTTCCGCTTGTCGCATCTGTTCATCTAACGAGACAACCTCTGTAAACATACGCCAGATGTTGTGGGCAATAACTTCGTCATCCTTGTCGGCTCGGGACTGTCGACAGAGAGGCACTCCTTTCACGGGAGGAAATTGATAAAAATCCCCCGTGAATACTACCATAGGCACTCCACCAAAAAGTTGCGAAGAATCAGAATCCAGAGAACATACCTTCTTGGGGTGTTGATTGATGGTGGTTAAAATCTGGGGATCTATCATACTAATCTCACCAATGATGACAATATTTTAGTTCAACCACAGACGCTAAAGGCATTGTTATAAGATTCTACTGGGTTGTTTGCCAATAGATAATCCCAATGCTGTATTGTAAGCATTGCCTTGGATATTATCAGCTGCAGCACCAGTATTGGATCTGCGACATGATCGTTCTTTACGAGGCAGGGATTCGCATCGCAGGTTCTGTTCTTTGTATGTGTAACTATCACGATTGCGATCATTTCACGGTTTGTACTTATTACAACTGATTGAGTTCTCTAACTTGAACTGTCAAGCTCACCCTGAACTGATTTTGAAAACACATACACTATATGCATTACAAGAACAGACTGACAAAGTGGCTCATCCAAAATTAATTCAGCGCGAATGACTACTTTGAACTTGTAAAACGATTATAGTTATAAATAGTCGTACAAAAATAACTCTATCGGCGATTAAGTTGGGAAAGGATTATTCGAAAAAATTTCCTCCATTCCGTTGTATTATTCTATTCCACGGCATCATCTTACTCCATTATAATATCTTATCCCATTGCGTTGTCCTATTGGATTATCCTATTCTGTGGCATTCCATTATCGTATTCTATTGCATTGTCCTACTCTGTAGCTTTCCAACTCATTGCTTCGTCCTAACCTGTAGTATTCTATTCTATTCCATCATCCTGTTCTATTGCGTTACGGGAACAGAATTTCACAATTACAAAATGATTAATTCAAAATTAATTCATGGTAAAATAGCGACTTGGAACCTGGGAAATAATTACTGTTATCCCCATCCTGCTTGGGGTAGAGACCGGGTTCTCCAAGGAAGTGCCAAGGGCCCGGTGGGCGTTAACGAAGATGAATGCCTCGAGGTTTCGGCAGGCGATCTAGCTCAAACTTAGAGGGAGGGAAAAGCTATGCCTAGAAGCAGGGGAGAGGGCTGTGTTGCGCAGCTGAGAGATTATAGACGACGCGGTCAGCCAAGTGCAAACGGTCCTTGACTGACGAGCATGGTCTACTTCTACTGCATGCTCTAACCTCGTGCGAGCGCACAGAACGGCTTGGTGGCGCTCCGCTACCAGCCAAGATCCGGGGGACGGGGCTCCATACAAGGCGCTTAGGAACCAGCTTAAGAAGCAACTATGGAAAGAAAGTCGCATGTCCCGGAGGGCTTGTGGAGGATGCAGCTTCAGACGCCAGGGGAGACCGCAACACCAGGTAGGTTTTTGCCCCACCAGCCAGTAGATGCTGACCTGTCTAGCGAGGCGGGGCTGAACGCCTTACCGAACGCATATATATCGAGAGGGACGTGACGGCGGTCGTGATACAGGGGGTCATTCAGCGTCTCCCAAGCAAAAAAGCCCCAGGACCGGATGGCATTACAAACGAGGTGCCGAAGCTCTCCGGTCATCTAGCGGATGTTGCCCATGCTTTAGAATTGGATATCACCCCAAGGAGTTCTGGCGAACGGTGACCGTGGTGCTACGGAAAGAGGACAAGCCTGACTACCATTGCGCTAG
The DNA here is from genome assembly GCA_019804575.2 of Pseudotulostoma volvatum. NCBI lineage: Eukaryota > Fungi > Ascomycota > Eurotiomycetes > Eurotiales > Elaphomycetaceae > Pseudotulostoma > Pseudotulostoma volvatum. The sequence goes on along the minus strand of JAHQZX020002699.1, from coordinate 35,838 downwards.
AAAACGCGCTCGGCAGGGCCCTGGAAAAGCTGGTGGCTGGCAAGCTCTCAGCCGGTAGAAGAACATGTGCTGGGACCTAACACGCAGATGAGGGCGGGAAGCAACCGGTCGACCCGGTCTGCCCTGTCCCTTTTAATAGGCGTAGTGCAAGCCTGGGCCCATAACCCGAAGTTTATCGTCTCTATGCTTAGTCTGGACTCACGGTCTGCTATGACCGCCTCCTATGGATTCTCCCGGGTCGTCAGCTTCTTTCATGGGTTCCTTACTGGACGTATGACACAGCTCACATTCAGCGGTTATACAAGCGATGTCATCGCCACACAAACCGGCATATCGCAGTCACCACTATCCTGTTCCAGCTGTTCGCAAGTGAGCTCCTTGAGACATTCAACAACGACTCGAGCGAGATTATTGGGTTGGTGACGACACAAGCCTTCTTGTGTGGGGAACTACCGTCAGCTGCCTTTAGTGGGCACGCCCGGGGGCAAGTTTGCCCGTGCCAAGTACAAACCGGTACGTTTTACACGCAGGAGATATGCGGACACCCAGGTAGCAGTCCGGATTGACGGGTTTGATGGTGGACCGGTCAACACTCTACGGGTTCTCGGCGTATGGACGACCCATGTACGGGAGGCCTCTCCCTTGCCTCTGGGCATAGCTTTTCCCTCCCTCTAGGTTTGAGCCAGACAGGCCGAAGCTTCGAGGCATCCATTTTCGTTAAGGCTCACCGGGCCTTTGGCACTTCCCGGAGAACCTGGTCTCTACCCTAAGCAGGATGGGGATTAGTATGGTCTACTTTTTGGGCCATTCTTCGCCCGCAAGGGTGCAGCCCAATTTGAAGCATTATCTCAAGTGATGGGCTCTACTTGGGGCCCAAGTTTTAGCCGATCCCGGTTTCTCTATACAGCAGTGGTCCGGCCTACAATAATGTATGGATGTGAGATATAGGCTGGAGGCGAAGAGGGGAAGGCACCGCCTAGCTGCCTCCTGCGTGGCACTCCAAAACAAGTGCCTGCGGAAAATCACCGGCGCCTACAGGCGGGCCCCAGTCAAAGCACTTGAAAAAGAGGCGACTGTTGAGCCCCTCCCGTTAAATATGCGAAGTGCTGCCTTGCGGTATGCGTTGAGGTCGGAGGCGCACCCCGGTGATGGAGTTTACGAAGCGGGTATGCGACAGGTTATGGAGCCGGCACCAACCTAGGAGAGGGCCGCAGCTACAACGGCCACCAAACCCGATAGAAGGCTTTCGAAATCAGGCGAAAGAGGCTGTAAGAGATTCTGCTAGGGTTTACAAGGCCGAAGCAAAGCAGCGTGGTAGGCGACGCGGCAGGCGACAACGGACAGCCGAAAACCGAGGGGGCTGATAACTGGTAGATGTGAAAACACTGATGGACATCTGGCGGAGGGCAAGATGAAAGGAGCAGCGGGAGCGGGCTTTTGAGGGGAAGCAAGCTCCGGGGTGGCGCACCCCCCCGTGGAAAACTCGGGTGCCACGGTTGCACGGGAACCTGAATAGGCCCGAAAGCACAATGGCCACCCTTCTTAGGATGGAGGCCATTGATCTCAACGACTTCTTGCACGGTTCTAGGGTACCAGAGGTGGAGGCGAGATGCCCATGCGAATAGGAAAGTCAGACGCCCAAGCATGTGGTTATGTTCTGTTCTCACATCGCTGGCAGGGACCGTATGCTGGCCGATGCTGGCACTACAGACTACGACAACGTGCTCAACACAGGAAGAGGGCTAAAGGCAGTCACATCGTGGCTTATCTGCCAGGGGGTTCTCCCCGGTTCAAGTGCGCCAAGGAGATGACTGAGGAGGACCGGAGTGGGTGCTTGGGTCGCCGGAGTGTGGGCGTGCCAGCCTCGATTTATTCAGCGAAGCAGATCTGATGACTCCATCACAATAGAGTCAACGGCACTTAACTTTATGCAGCCTAATATGTGGTATTTCTAAAAATGGGATGTAATTAATTCGAGGGAATATGTCGCATCTGTTACGTAGAAAATGTATAACTCGCGTATATTCGCTAGGACGAACCGATTTATCGGACCTCTGGACGATGCGGAGGGCAAATCCCACTCGTTTTGCTTGGGCTTAGGCAGCTTCGAAGAGGCTTTCAAAGATGTTTCACGCCATGCTAGGAAGAGTCTCCATGGCCACAATAGTTAGAAATTGGGGTAGATGCAGTTGATTCCAACAAGCCTCACACATATCGTGTTCTACGGCATGAAGCCGGTTCCATATCCGAAACAAGTTAGTCCCCCGTTAGAATAACTAATCCCGTATCTGCTACTTAAAAATTAATTAGGAATATTACTAGTACCATCTTTATATAAACTTATTATAATCTTCAGCAGGAAGGCATAAAAGATTGCCAGTAAGAGATTTGGCTAGTTGGCTTGACGTACTATCGTTCTCGGGCATTTGTATGTATGTATTAATAAAACCAGGTTTCATAGCTTTTCCTCCTGATTGGTGGAAAGGCGGTGAAAAATACTGCTAGTCAACCCGCTTGTGAGTTACAACACTCCAATTGAATTATTTATCTAATATACTTACAAGTGGCCACCTTGAAGCATGATTTATTATCAATTTCAACCTCTATAATCAGGACATATCCTACATCTTATAAGCTACGAATTATGCCCTTTAGCGCCACATGCAGAGCACTGTTGGTGGCCTGGTCGGTTTTGGGTCTGTCTTATCTCAAGCGGGACGAATCTTTCACGCTAAGATGCCAACTAGTTTGATTTAGCATAAGCTAATTAAGCGAACCAATAAGTGTGGTCGCAAAGATTCGTCTGCCACACAGAGAATGTTGTAGGGGCGATACCACATATTGTATAGCGTACAGAGTTATACCTTTAAACATTAACGTCGACGCTACTATGTTAGCGCTCGCGCTATGTGGGGTCTAGGTTTCCGAGATAAGCTCTATCCTATACTCTAAAAGGGTCAGCTTCTCAAAGCGTTTCAACCATGTTTACCGTCTTTAACCGGGAAACCCGTGAAACCAATGCCAATCACAACACAACCGGTTCTACTCAAAATCAAGATAAATATCGAATCTTTAGATTTATACAACTTTTAGCCCTCAGAACCCATTCTATTTCCTTGGAGAGCCAGGATAAGTCAATGACCTGCATGAAGAGTTATAACCAAATGCAAGACTTCTTCTATGGACACATACACATAGCTATCAATAAGCTAGAATTAAAATATTCAAGGTAGTATGTATAGAAGTTATCCTAGAAAATAAATCTGAATATTGAGAAGTTTAAAAATACGCTGCGTTGAATGATAATAGTGCTGGAAACGGTTGAGATTTGGGTTTCCGGCTCGGCTTGCGTCCCGGCTCGACGAGAGTCCAAACAAAGCTAATATCTACTGCGAACTCTCGCTTCAACGCATACTAAAAGCATAAAACCTTAAATAGGCTCTCCATGATCGACGGAATTCCGAGTGCGATAGACCAGGTACTGGTCGTTGAGATATGTTGAAGCTTAATTGGGATGTTTTATCAAGGATGGAAATACTTGCCCGTATTCTTAACTAGATGATTCACATGGGTGGTGTGAATCACGATATCATATCATTTAACGACGTGAAACCGGGCTCCAGAAAGGGCATGGTGAGCATGACTCGACTCGGTATGAGAAGATCCCGACCCGCGAGCAAGTAGCATGTCAAAACTGGACGCCTGGAAAGGGAATAATGGCTCGCCAGCTGAGCGCGAAAGAAACACTGGACCGATGTCCTGTAAGAGCGGTCTGGAAGCTGCTCGAACTGGCATTGAATTCGATAAAACCTGGTCGAAAAATATCTTAATCAGCGCTGCGTGATTCGACTCGTTGCTGAGCGTTATGAGTTGACGATCTTTTATACCACCTCACCGACTTTCTCGCATTGCGCCCTGTACGCCAATTGATTAGTATGACTCAACCTTCAGCTGTACGACTCGAACAGGATTAGCGTTCGTTGGAACGGACATGCGCTTTGGCTAAGGATCAGACGCTCATTCTCCTTCCATATTATTAACCTATCTATTATATGTCAATAATTCTACCTATATAGATGGTAGACAGCCCTAATTTGGGTTTGGAATATAGTTTGAGCTACAACTTCTCGCTTAAATATCCCAATTGAGATGCTGCTGGTGGAACTATTGAATGGTAAAAGTCAGGCAATGCCTAGTTCGAAAGTAGTTTCAAGGTAGTGCCAAAGTAGCTACTCAATATTAACTCAGAATATTAAACTTGAGGTAGCGCGAAGTACTAACTTGAGACTACTCGGGTATTTAGTACTTTTTGGTAGTTTAACAATCGCCGTCCCCGTTTGTGGGAGGCAGTGTACTGTATAATACATGCAACTGCCCCCCACTAGCTTATTATTTCCACTCTTAAGTATAAAAAAAAAACACCTGATAATACAGCCTAACGCCGCATGCCCTAAAACGGAATAGGCTTTCCGTCGGGAGCACGGATTATTAATAAGCATTTTATAGGAGGTAGTGATGTAACTATCTAAGAGACGTACATGGCGGCAAGCTCATTGTGACTTTTGTTTTGCTGGATAGCCACATCTACAATGTAACGGTGATACTGTAGTCCGGAGCCCTCAATGGCTGGGGGTTCTCCGAACTTCGGATCCCTATGATAGCTCGGGCAATTGCAAGCGTTGAAAAGGTACCAATTGTGTGTCTGAAAACAAGTCTGTACCTGGTACAAGGAGAGACTAGAGTTGTTGAATGTCGGAAATAAGTATACTACTAACTTATCTAGTGATGTCACGGTGATGTTGAGTAAAAGATATAGGTGCTACCATAGAGCCTTTCCTACGAAAGTGCATATATTTATTATTTGTAAGTTAGAGTACCCTTAGAATAATCTCCATCGTTTTCGGCAGGGAGTTGGAGGTAACCCCACAGATTAAGCTGAGTGACAGTGTAATCGGCTCGTTACCAAATTAGGAGAGCGACGAAGTCGCCTACGGGGGTGTTGAAACATGAAGCAATCCAAGGCAGCAGCATGTATCTAGTAGAATCTGGGTCAGGCGGAGCTACTAGATCTTTCAGATGGAAAGAGACGATGTATGGAATGGTTTTCTCTGTCGGGTATGGTCCAGCTGACAAATGATAGTGTGGGGTGTTTAATAACTAAAGACACTAGATACTCGTAAGATAATTAGATACTAATCATCATAGATCTGAAGAAGTTGGACCCTCAAATACAAGCTTAATCTAGGACAGGGAATTACAAAGAAAATCCGATCCCTTGAGAAGAATGATGGTTCCAACTTCCGGGTGGCCTTGCAAGGCGCTACCGTTCTAAGAATGTTTATGCCTGATGTATCGGGCGATCACACTGTGGGATTAAAGTTTTCAAGTTATATAATAGGCTAAGTAACGCCTGACGTAGTGAGCCACCAAGCACGGACCGCAAATCGATCGTCGATGGAGATTAATTTACTATTGGACCCGGCACTAGTCCAGCCGGGCTCCGGAAAGTGAATCGTCCGGGCTACTCCGGGGCTTGTTTTATGTATTCATATCATAAAATTCTGTGAACGATGGTTCTTTTATGTACACCGGGCTAGATTCCTGGCGACTATGACTCTTTATAAAGTTTTGATGTCTTATCAGTATGATACATATGTACTACCCGGAAGGTAGTAACTTATGAACTGCTACATCCAAAATAGAGGTATCTTGTTGTATAACTCCTATACCCCCCTCTTGGTCGTTTGGTCCCTGCACGATGTGAATGATACATAATTAATGATAATTAAGATGGTATGGCTTGCTTATGATCGGAGGCCCCGCCTCGATTTTCCCGCTAGATGACTTCCCATTACTGGTTTGTAGGTTCAAAGCCGCACCGCAGGGGAAGCGTTTTATTCATGTTATTATGCATTAATTTTGAGTATATTTTATACCATCAGATGTACAATACTAAGTACTGGCTTGTCCCCACGTGGGAGAGCAACACCCCGATCCGGAAGGAGAACATCCGGGGGACCAGTAGACATGGAAATACCCCATTATGGATATCAATCTAATCATGATACATAGAGTAAAAAAAATAAAAAAATAAAAAACAATATGTAGATATGTAGATATATCTTACCATGTACTTGAGTGATTATTAATCAGTTGATATTTACGATCACGGGATCTGAATCCCATGGAAGAGTGCCATCCCTAGTGTCATTTGGGGGTTCATGATGATGACTGAATGACTCGATAGCTCCACCTCCCCGTGTTCTTGTTGAGTCTTATAAAAAATAAAAATTTCCGGCCCGTCAGAAAAGGGTTAAGAGCAAGGGTCCTCAGCTTCCCATCTCACTAGGCTACTTAGCTTTCGGTTTCGTGACAGAACGAGTATCCCGCGTCCAATAGGAAGAGAGGAACCCTGGACCAGCTTAGTATCGAGCTCCCAACAACATGGATGCCGGCCCTCTTCTTTTCCTTTCTTTCATCTTTTATTCCTCCTTTGATTCGGTAGGGTCCAACTTAAGTTCGGCAGCCATGAAAGCGCTGCGTCATCTCTGCTCTAGACTCGACAATGACCCCGATATCATTGCATGTATGCACCATCGAGCCAAGGACATTCGGACATGGACGACATGTAATGATTAGATTGTTTTTTTCGTTTTAGGTAACCCTCGTTTACTCACTCAGAAGAAGTTTTGGAGGGCCAAAGAAAAAAGCACAAGGGAAATCTTCGGGAACAGCCTGTCTCCAGCCCGGTTTACAAGCCCTGGTGGATTTGAACCATGTCGTAGCCCCACAGCCCTCGGATTTATAAAGAGCTCCCTTGAACACTTAGTTCTCCATATTCTCTCTCTATATTGTTCAGCTGTGACATTCCCCACGGTGTTCTCGCGATGGCGAATGTGGCTACCGACTTGCCCTCCTCCGATTCTTCGGTGGTGGAAAAGCCCCAAGACTTAAACATCTCCGCGCACACGCACAGCGAGAAGGACGAAGTGGTGATCAAGAGCCCAATACGATCCCAAGACACAGTACCGGCGGGAGAAGATCGGGATCCCAAAGCGGCTGCGGCAAACAAACCGGAGGAAGAATATCTCCGCGGATGGAAACTCGGTCTGGTGACGATTGGGCTGTGTCTTTCGGTTTTTTGTATCGCTTTAGTACGATTTCACCAGTTCTCTTTTGTCCCTTCACGACCACTCTCCCTCGTGTTTTTCGGACAGGCTTTTGCTATACTTCCTGACCATCATATCGAAAAGAAAGACTGACTTGACTTTAGGATAACACGATCATCGCAACCGCCATTCCAAGGATCACTGATCAATTCCACGCTCTAACTGATGTGGGTTGGTACGGAAGCGCTTATTTGCTCGCTACATGTTCCACGCAGCTGCTCTTTGGAAAACTGTACACTTTCTACTCGATTAAATGGACTTATCTTATTGCCCTTGGTCTCTTCGAACTGGGCTCTTTCATCTGCGGCATTGCTCCCACTTCGAAAGCTCTCATTGTCGGCCGGGCTATCGCTGGCCTAGGAGCAGCCGGTATCTTCTCCGGCGCCATTTTGATCATCGCGAATACGGTGCCTTTGCGCCAACGGCCCACTTATACTGGCTTTGTTGGAGGCATGTACGGGATCGCTTCAGTGGCCGGACCTCTGTGAGTGCACTTTGGTTTTCTGCCCGGTACACCGGAAAAAACTGACCGATCGGCGACAGAATGGGTGGAGCCTTCACAGATCATGTCAGCTGGCGATGGTGTTTCTATATTAACCTTCCTTTTGGAGCAGTTACCATTCTCTTCATTCTCATATTCTTCACACCTCCCGAAAAAAAAGTCAAGGAAAAAGTGACCATATGGGAGAAGCTTCGACAATTAGATTTAGAAGGAACAGCCTTTTTTATACCTGCCATTGTCTGCCTACTGCTCGCTTTGCAGTGGGGCGGAGCTGAATATCCCTGGAACAATGGTCGGATTATCGCCTTGTTTGTGTTGTTTGGAATCCTGATCACCGGCTTTTTGAGCGTACAAGTCTGGAAACAAGATATGGCCACTGTGCCACCCCGTGTGATAAAGAATCGTTCTGTTTGGTCTTCCTCATGGTTTGGTGCTTGTCTTGGCTCAACCTTTTTCGTAATCATCTTTTATGTGAGCTTCCCTCTCTACTCTATGGCCTTCACCATCATATTCATGTCCCGAGAGAAGCAATAGCTGATATGCTTTCCTTGTAGCTACCCATCTGGTTCCAAGCCATCAAAGGAGCTTCGGCCATGAAGTCTGGTATCATGAATCTCCCCATGATCCTCACGCAGGTGGTCATGTCGATTCTTGCTGGAGGGATAGTCTCTATCACTGGCTACTACTCACCATGGATGGTCGCATCTTCTGTGTTGATGGCTGTTGGTGCTGGTCTGCTCTCCACGTTCCAAACGGATACCGGAGCTGGAAAATGGATTGGTTATCAAATCATCTTTGGCACTGGTGTTGGCATTGGTATGCAACAGGGTTTGATTGCAGTCCAGACTGCTCTAGAAGGACCCGATGTCCCTATTGGCACCGCGATCATGATGTTCTCTCAGTTGTTGGGCGGTGCGCTTTTTATTTCTGTCGCCCAGAACGTTTTCCAGAACGAGCTCATCAAAAATGTGGCAGTGGCCGCGCCAGGTCTGGACCCAGCAATGGTGGTGAATACGGGCGCCACTCAGCTCCAGGATCTGATCCCAACTCAATATTTGTCTGCCGTGCTGGAGGCGTACAACAAAGCCCTGGTATATACCTTCTACGTCTCGATCGCGATGGGTGCCGCGTCCGCGTTAGGTTCCCTCTTCGTCCCGTGGAAATCGGTCAAAGGAAAGAAAGTCGAGGCAGCAGTGGGGGCATAAGCAGTCTTAATTGCCAATTTTCTCTCTTTTCTTCCTTCCATTCTCCCCAGGTGCATATTGAATAAATGTGGGGCTGGCGGCTTTGACATGCATATCATAGGACTATATGGGGCATTGTGATACCTCTCATCTCATTGTTTTGATACACAGGCGATCATGGAGCAAGTGTATACTATTTAGTGCCCTTGTCATCTTCTGTTTAATATTGTTTCTTTCTTTTTCTTTTTTCCTTTTTTTCGCGTGAAAAGTTAACCGGCTTGGTAACTACTAGGGATTATTAGACGAGGACATGTGCATAACAGACTTGTACATACATGCATTCATTTAATATTGCATTATTCTACTAATTAATCAACTTGGACTAGAATCATTCAACTAGCCTATTATTATAGTATTAGTAACATTCTCAAAACCCCAATAGCCAGAAAACCTTTTTCTTTTTCCCAATCGAAGATACCAGATACCTACATATCATACAGAAACAGCTTGTGAATGAATGGTAGTTCTATACATGTATATATATTAAAGGGCCCATTTGGCCTCACAGATGGAGAGAAAAGTGGAACACTAAATAAAAAGATGAAGGATCCGTTTGGCTCCAAAACCCGAAAGTCCCCCCCGCCCTTTTTCCTTCATTCAAAAATGGAACCTACAAATGAAAAATGGACCAAAAACCCTCCACTTTTCCTAACCATCGAAACACATTTGACATCCCGTACTAGGCTACTGTTCAACAATAACCCCCAAGGCCCTTTTAATAATGTCAACATGACATGACCCTATCGCTTCTCGAGAGGCGTTAATTCGCGCCGGAAAAATCGTAGGTTACGCATCATCATCATCATCATTATTATTATGCATTGGCTAGAAACCGTAGGAGGGCCCCCGAAGCCTTGGGGTTTCCGAATAGAGAGCCTCCGGGCTCTCTTCTGCCCTCGACGGTCGGTTCCGTAGTATATATATCCCGCATCTATTCTTGCTGTGACAGGAGCAACCTCGTAATATTATATTTGTGTTAAATCTCAACTGAGTCTCCAATGTCTTGCTTTACAGGAGAACGACGAATGATAGGGTAGGGGCATCAGAGCAATTTTGGAGGTGATAGCGGTTTGAAATGGAATAATGGAATGAATTATTACGAGCTAAACACCTTATTTTGTCAAATCGTCGGCAAGAGAGTTGGAGTGGAGCGTGCGTTATTATTGCCCTCCACTTGTTTTTTTTGGTCCAAGGGCTAGAATCATCCGTCGATGCATAAGCCAGGTTTAAGCTTAGTAGGCGGTCAGCTGGACCCACCGCCCACCTTCTTAAGCGCTAGCGCTTCTTGACTTTTTTGGGGCCACGTGACCTTTCTCTTACCTGAAGAAACTTTTTTCGGTTGCCCTCGTCGGGCGATCCGATTGGTTATTGGTTATACCAATTTAGCGATCCGATTGTATGGCTAGAAACAATTTACCTGTCACATGATTGACTCCCTGGATCATGTCCTTTTTTTTCTTTTAAATCCTTACGACTTAGCGACCTGCGTCTTAACCCTGCTGATATCCACTAGACTACTTGGTTGGCTCTTAAAATGGACCCAGGGCGTTGCGGTGAATGCACGAAGACCTTTCCCACTTCAGTCAGTTCTTGTATCGGCTGCGGAACGCGTCTAATGCCTGAAAATATGCTGCTGGGCATGAATGAAGTCTTAGGAGACTTGGCGACAAACCCACCTAAAATTTTAGCGAAAAATGACACACGATCTGGAAACTCTATTGTACGGAAAAACTTCAGCGGGAAGTGCTCTTTCTACAATTCCTAAGGCCCATAGGAGACCTCGCATCACTCGATCCGTAAACCCTCCTTTTGTGCTGGCACTGCCCATCACTTCCAAGATCCGAGCCGCAATCTCTAGCATGGAACGACAGGTTAACGGTCACAGAATACCTCCAAACCAGTCGAGCTGCCGCTGAGCTGCTAGAAGAGCTAGCAGAACTCCTGTTCCCACACCTCAACCACCTCGCATCCCCATTCTTTCACCTCATTGGATGCCCGACTTAGATCTCCCTCTCCCTCTCTCCAATCTAAATATTTTGAGTTCCCCATCTCCCCCGGGACCTCTTCGGGGTCTTCCATCCATGCCGGAAGACTACCGAGAACTTTCACCTCAAACCTGGGAAACACCAGATGAAATACTGTGGCAGGGGTAAAGAGAAATAGTTCAAAATGAAACTCAAAGTCCACGCGCGGCGGCCAGAGGCCATATGTCACCGAGTTATTGCTTAATGTTGATGGTATTGCAGGAACAGGCAAAACGTATACCATTCTCGAGATTAGTTATCCAGTCTACATTCCGAGGCGGGATTTGATCACCAGGGGTTCTGCCAAACCATAAATGATAGATAAAGAGATAGATTCACCGCTCATCGCAAGCAAACAAGCAAATGATTGATATGAATAAATGGGCGGCCTTTTTTTGTAGTGACTATCATAGGTTTTCTCAAGCTAGCGCTTTTTACCACCTACCGAGTCCCCAGGGCCGGGAGGTTCCCTAGTATCCTCTCGAAACGAGCTAGGGGTGGATATGATAACGGTCAGAAAGAAACTAGTACGATAGACAGATGTAGAATCGCCATAATATATCGGTTAATCTATAACGGCTCTTGACGGAATTGGGGGCTTAAGGCGTGTATGAGCTCGAGCGTTTGGCCAAGATAACGCAAATTTGCAGACGGATGACAAATTCGCAGTGGAATCGCAGAAAAAAAAATTTTGACTACGACGCGCAGCATCAGTAGATCGAGTTCTAGACTAGTGAAACTTGGACTTTTGACGAACTTCCGTTTCAAAAAAAGGGCCGCAAACTGGCACTTAGATTTATTCTGGTCAGATCGAAATAGAGTAGATTGGCACACAAGCAGCATATCGTGTCGAACTGCCAGCCGAGTATAGCCGATTAGATGTCTTCTCCGTTTCATTGCTGGAAGAATGGAAGGTGAAGAAGTCTGTTTTGATCATGCTGAAGGAAATCCCTCGTATTTGGTCGTACAGCGAAGGTAGCGAAGAAGATGCTGAACAGTAGCTAGCTACCCGGTGAACTTTTCGAGGCTCGCTTTTAGGTGTTGACTTTAAAGATTTGGCGCTATCGCTTGTACATGTACATAGCGCTGTATTACCGATCGTTAATAAGAAACTACTTGTGTGCTTTTACTTGACTCGACTTTTAATAATTAAAGACTAACAGCAACTAACTGAGAACACCCCGAAGGGTCACGTGGCTGTATTCTGGGTATTCTAGGTTAGCGCTAACTGGAGATCTTGGCTCTTTAGGTAAGGGATCGGGTGACTCATTGGCCAAAAAGTTGCCCGATTTTAATCAAGCGCGATGTTTGGCCACAAGACGAAGGATTTCTTTCTTTATTCCTTCATTTCATGACTAACTCAGCGATATATTTTCCATTCATGAAGTTCAATTTGTGGTTATGGGTTGTTGCGGTAGTGAACATTCGCGCTAAAGGCGGTGGGTTGTTACCCTCAAAAATGGGCAGGATTAGGGCGACACCACAGGATCTTGATTCCTAGTGTTCACATCGATGGAACGAAACATCAGTAAGGCACCTTTCCTGAAAAGACCAATTACTAGGTCGCATTTGGGTTTGATTTATGAGATGAACAGGAGAAGCTTAGTCACCTTATTGTTCAGAATACTATGGTATTTAATTACTATGTTCCACTGCCCGGATTCGAGCCACGCCCTTAAACGTTCAGATGCATTGATTATATCGTCCTTCATCCGAGCCCTTCTATCACTTAGAAGGAGAGCGGAACACACGCTCGCATTCAGCACTCATTGCTGGGATTGACAGAAGGCCAAATGCTATCCGAGCCAGCGATGGATAATGAGATTCATACCGTGCCTAGAATGCACGCAAATTGACCACCCTCATATGTGAACTCTGCTTGGACTGCTGGCCTTCCGGTTCTTGATCTTGGAAATAGTCCGTGTTGAGGTATCGGCAATATTCATCTTGCCTTGTTTTGGGCCAAGGCGTTTATACTTCCCCTCTCTTGAAACCCATCGATCGAGGTCGGAAAGTTCTCTCTGCGCCGTTGGGTAGAATAAACCAGGGTGTAGAACATTACCAACAGCAGTCTTGTCAGTGGTATTCACGGAGTTGGAGGAGTCCTTATACATTGTTATCCATCTATCCTCAACACTCATTTCAACCTCTGTAATTTGTTCAGGACACTTTTCCCAATACATCTTGAAACAATCCAATTTGTGCTCAGGATTCAGAATAACCGCTGCAGCATAAACCGGAGACTGAACTGGTAAGGCGTGATATTTGCGAAGTTTTGCTAAGTAGTTGTTAATGGACGTCGAAATATGCAGCATATCAGTTGTAGCACATTCGTGAGAAGACTTTTGAACAGCTTCCTTGGCTTTCTTTGTTGGCTTTCTGACCTGCTTTGCCTGGGACGTTGGTTCGGTTGCTTACTGAGAGCTATCCGTTGGTTCAGTACTATACCCCTCTCTTTTTATCTCGAGTCCATTGAGTAAGAAATCGAGAGCAGGCAGTGCTTCCCATATTGATCCATAACGAGGCCTTGAACCCCAGCCTTGAAAGGCAAGTGTTAGGTTATAAAACGGCCTTAATATATTCCGCGTATGTCCCACCACATTCGATCATAGAAAAAGCAGAATTCCACCTTGTTGCGTTGTCCCGAACGACTGTCAGCGGATGCTTTAAGACTGCTTCCAGGCTGAGCAGTTTCTTTGAGAGAAGCCTGTTGTTTTCTCGATTTCTCCTCGAATTTTCTCTTCAAACTCCCCTCTGCGTTGTGGTGTACCGAGGATATACGTGACTACATTGTGGGGTTTTCCAAGAGGACCTTGTTTGCGCCAGATCGCTCATTCTCTTTTTCTTCCTGATAATTTTGGGCACTTTCGACGTCTTGCTCAAAGGACCTCGAGTCTGACCCAGAGAAGGCTCTCGCTGCAAGATTTATCACGTGTCCAAGACAACAAAGATGGCAATGTTCCATACAGGCGACAAAGTCCCAGCAGTACAGTCTCTACCTTATAATGGGAGCTCATAAAATGGCCTACAACACCGACAAAGGCCATGCTATTTGGCGATGTCCATAAATCAAAGGAGAGATGGATTCAACTCTTGCTGTGAAGTCCTTTCTTGATATCCTCCTGACATCGTTTGAATTCGGTCAGAATCCAAGCTCTCAATGTGTTTCCAGTCCTTTGGATCCATTTCTCAAGGGTGGGACTTAAAACAGCTAGGAAGCGCCGGAACCAATCATTTTAGATCTGGGAGAAGGCTATGTGCATAACCACGACCCATTCAATCAACCGGAGCTTAAGAAGCTCCCAGTTGAAGAGGGTTGGAATTACTGAACCAACGCTGTCATCAGCCAGCGTAAGTTGAAAATGAACTCCACCAGAAGAACCGTCCTGGATGAGGCTGTGTGCATCTTTAAGATTTTTGATAATGGCCCTGCTGGGATGCTGTGTGTAATGTGCGAACTTGTTGGTCTTCTAACAGGGCTCACATATCCAACGCCTGTGCCAGGCTTCAGCCTGAAATATCTCCTCCCCATGATTTCAATACCAGGCATTCAAAGACCTGTCCCTTTGCTTCGCTGGCCGCATATTCTCACACTTATATGTCTTACTACCATGATATATAAATTGCTCATTTGTGATTTGGTAGCTGGTAGACGAATTTTACGAGTTTATAAGAGGCTGAGCCTGTGAAACACATTATCAGTATTAATTATACTTCTAGGCGGGTTGTCATGATGTCCTTTCCATACCTTCCCCCTTGCTCTTTGCAAAATCTCTTACAGTGGCAGCTATATCTTCCTCATTCTTCCAAGAGACATGGTAGCTTTTATCCCTAACATTCCTCTTAGGAATGGCGCGGTCCTCTATCCGTGGCTTCTCCCACTGCACGATCCTTCTCGCTGTACCCATATGCTTGTGTTAATTCATGGAAACCATCCCTGCCAATCCCCATCGATGCATCCGGCGGGAAGTCATTTCTATGCTTCTGAACTACTCACAAGAAGCTGAGCACCGTAATGTGGTGGTGATAGAAGTTACTCTTCGGAGAAAGTACATCGCTACACTTCACCTTTTGTTCCACGGGAAGTTCAATTAATCGTTTCGAGCCTTTCGAAGCCTCAAGTCGGGCAGCCTGTTTTGTGGGTCACGGTCTCCCTACAGGCTTCCCACGGTCAACATTTCTCAGCGGCACAATTTCAGAGGTTTGAGTTGCCCTCCTAAGAGCTACTTGTCTCTTGAACATAGCTTTGATGGAAAAATGAAAAATGGTTAGATGCCTCTTGACAAGCCGTTGCCGTTGGTGGTATGTCTGTCGGATCCATTCCTGTATGAGCTCCGTAGAGACGTTCCCGCTCCTGCAGACCATTTTACCGACAATTGACTAGGAGCCTTGTTGTTATCCTCTATAATATCATTCCAGCTGTCATCCATCTCTCAGAGTCTGACTCGGAGTTGGATGGGTTAAGCTAGGGAGTAGTACGGGATGCATTCATCTACAAAGCTAAGAAGTGTATATATATGGTAACTAGTATGTACATACAATCCGTCCGCCGAGTTTAATCAGCAACGGCAAGTCCCCTGATCCAAGACGGTAATACCCGATATATATATTCTTAAGAATATTTATTATATAATAGTATAATAGCCGAAGACCCGCTCCTTATCATGACTCCTCTGTAGTACCATGTAATTATGATATATACGTTACCTGGTATATACGATAGTACTAGTAGTATACTAGTATCGTAGTCAAAAGTCATACGATACGATACAGTTAAGTGGGACGAGGCGTCGTGTGTGTAACTTTTATGGTACCGCTTTTTTTAAGTGGGCCGCACGGCCGTTGCCCCTCTGAGTTCGCTGGAGATAAGAGTGAGAAGTCGAGTCGAGTCTAGTTAGTAGCTAAGTTAGTAAGGTACTCACTATTAAGTACTATAGTTATACTAAGATGTAGTAAATGGAATGGTTAAGAAATCTCTATAACTATTAATATATTAATATTATATAAAGATAAAGAAGTAGTCATAAACCACCTGCCTGTCTATATGATATATTTCATAGTTGAGGGCCGACCGTCTCCTAGTTATCCGTGCCCGAAATTATAAAGCTGGTACGTAAAACCTCATCTTAAATTCGGGACGCTTTTGATGTTGTTCGACGACATACTGTGAAGCTCCCTGCTTAAACTTTGACACAACCATCGACTTGATTATGGGAGAGGAGCAAGTGACCCCGACCCCCCAGGGATCACCGCTGGCTGTTCATGGAACGATCATTCATTCGCTCTCGCCTGAAGAGCTCGAGATTGTGGAGAGTGGGCTTCTAGTCGTGGCGGGCGATGGCAAGATCCAGTCGTTGCGTAAAGACGTCGACCCAAACCAAGTCGACGGCATCCTGATCGAATTAAGCCACACGCCGAGTCTGTTCCAGGTTCGGTATCTTAAACGCGGAGAATTTCTGATTCCAGGTTTCGTGGACACGCATAACCATGCACCCCAGTGGGCGCAACGAGGAGTGGGCCGGGGGAAGAATCTTATGAACTGGTTGAATAATGTCACCTTCCGGCATGAAGAGAGATTCGTGGACCCAATCTATGCTCGTCAAATGTATACTGCCTGCGTCCGCGGTGGGATTAAGCAAGGCATCACGACGGCTTCCTATTACGGCAGCCGGCACTGTGACGCGTCCAAGATCCTGGCAGAAATCTGTCTCGAGCAGGGTCAAAGGGCGTATGTGGGCAAATGCAACATGAATCAGAACGCTCCTAATTGGTATCGGGACCTCACCGCGGAGGAGTCCGTCAGGGACACGAAGAATTTCATTGCCCATGTCCGTCGGGTCGATCCACATGCCAATCTAGTCACTCCCATCATAACGCCGCGGTTCGCTATCTCCTGCGACCACGAGGTCCTGTCTAGGCTAGGAGAAATCGCGCGTCAGAATCCAGACCTGCCGATTCAGACGCATTTCAACGAGGAGCGGCAAGAGATGGCAATCACGAAGGAGCTGTTTCCTGAATTTCGCAACGAAGCTGACTTGTACGACCATTTTGGTCTGCTAGGAAGGCGCTCCATTCTCGCTCACTGTATTTACCTGGATGAGTATGAGATGGAGAAGCTGAAGAGCCTAGGCTGTGGCATTGCCCACTGCCCCATCTCGACGGCTACCGGGGGGGACTTCATGGTTGCTCCGATCAGAGAGTATTTACGTCGTGGGATCAAGGTTGGATTAGGTACCGACAACGGAGGCGGATTCTCTTCGTCAATCCTAGATGTCATGCGCCAAGCCTTTATCATCTCGAACGCACGCCAAATCTTCACCCAGGGCCACGACCCGGCGTTGACCCTTGAGGAAGGCTTCTTTTTAGCCACATTGGGCGGCGCTCAGGTCTGTTGTCTGGACGAGAAGATTGGGAACTTCACCGTTGGCAAGGAATTCGATGGGTTGGAAATCCACACGATCACCGAGCCAGACAGTATCCTTTCTCCCGTCGAGGACGTCGACTCGACGGCCGTGATCTTCGAGAAATTCCTCATGACCGGCGATGACCGAAATATTTTGAAAGTCTATGTCCAGGGACGATCTGTGAAAGCGTGATAAGAAATGGAGGGACCGAACGCTGAGCAGCCAAAAGAAGAGGATATGGTGGGTCATCTAATCTATGATATGGGGGCGATGGTGGTTCCTAGACGATTACGAGACAGGGCTCTCTATGTTCTAAAAGAAGGGGAGGGTAGAAAATACCCCGACCCCCCAGGGTAAATTACATATATACATAGGTATGAATATGTATTCATACTATATATATAACCGCCAACTGAATGTCTTGTCTCTCATGAGATCTCCTATATTAGACTCTGAAACACGGCCAGAAGACGGTAATGGAATAGGTGTCCTTCATATTTATGCACGATAATCGGACCGCGCCGATTTATGTACATGCCCCTAGATCAGGCTCTCTCAATAGTGATTTATTATTCCTTCACTTGATTATTAATGTACAAACACCCTGTTCACTCCATTTAGAATCTTTCTGTCTCGCCTTCCCCGTCAGACCCCAAAATTCAGATCAATACATACTCGTACATAGTAGTACACAGGTAGGCACACACAATGGAAACGAAAGGAAAATGATTGATAAGACAGCCATCAATGCAGAATGTATGTACGTCCATCAACCCATCTATACAAAACTCACAGATATGTACAGTATAAACATGCATTCATCAAACGTTATATGCCCCCACCAGCACCGCCATCTAAATCACCCTTCGACGATCAAACTCATCTCCCTCTTAAGCATAATCAAACACGTCGCGACTATGAGCGCCTCGTCCAGCCACTGCGACGCGTCATAGCTAAGCAACAATATGCCGCCGTTCCCGGCACTGCATGATGAGGACCCCTGCGTGCGGGTTTCCTTGCTGCGGACTAGCTGTGCAAGGATCTTGTTCGGTTCGGAAGTTCTTCCCTTGACGGTACTATTGTGTCGTCTAAGAACAATCAAGTTGACTTTATTCCCATTTGGGTCCCTACTCTTAGCGTACTTCCATTCAAACATTTGGCTGCGGGTATTATTCTGATTCAGCATGGAAAACGTCATCGATCGTGATGTCCACTTGCTTGACATGGTGATATTACCATCGCCAACACTACTGCTGATATCACTGCTCCTAGCATTAGGTCGAAGAAATCGAATGATAGGATTGCGATTCGGTCCGAAGAAGTATGTCGTACTGAACAGGTTACCGATAGTGGGACTAGACAGCACGCAGTCACCAGAACATCGCTTGCTTCGTCTCGACACGTACATCAGTGTTCCATCGGCGTTGTAGATGGGGATTTTTAGTTCGCGTGCGGGTAGTGGTAGACACAGAAGTCCGATCCCACGCGCTTCAATTCGGAGAGTACGACTGGGGCAGAACCCCCCCTTTCTTGAAATTTCGTTGGTGGGCCATGAGCTGGAGGCGGAGAAGTTCTCCTCGCGCGACGGCAGTTGCAGTTGCTGATAGATCGTGTTGTTTGGGATGCTGGTAGTGGTGCTAGCCTGAGAGAGGGGGAGAGAAGTTACGGAATGGTTCTGGTTCTTGAATTCGAAGTCCTTCTCTATCTCGATCATTTCCAATAACTCTCTCTCGTAGTCTGGGAAACTTTCAACCTCTCCGCCGATGTTGTCATCGTCTGACATTTTCTGTGGTTGGCCGATCTCTTGTTGCTGTCGTTGCGATGCTTCCATTGTAGCAACAGATGGCTTCGCAGATCTCAGTTATTCTTCTTTTCTTTTCTTTTGTTGAAAGGAAAACTTTATGGAGGCCCTAAAGGTATTAATTGATTGGATATACTATGATCGCGTGGTTACTAGTATTAATATTAATGTGTACTAAATGAAAGAATACCAGAGTTAGTATATGAGGCGTGTATGCGACTGCAGGAACCATCAATGACATATCGCTTACATGAACAACGACTCAGGATCATATGTAAGGTAGAATTGAAGCGTAAGCGTAAGCGTAAGGTATTAATTATTGTATAAGGGGTATTATTAACATATAGGTTAGTTATCTCTTATTAAATTTCAAGTACTTAGTAGCATCATACAGATGTATATAAAGGAGCTGATATAACGGTGGACAAAGAAGTCCATGATGAGAAAGAAAACCACTAACCAGCGTTTATGAAGAGCATTGAGGACTACATGGTAATATGATATATATATGATGTACGTTATGATTTTTCAGACTTCCGTACCTCCTTCGGCCAGATCCGTCATCACCTGAATAAGACAGTACGGATCGGTAAATATTGATATGGGTGAGGCTCTTAGCCCCCGGTACTATTTTATGTAGGTCCAATAGTATGCATGTACTAAAATCCTAGCTGTGGCCTGTTGTCATAACCTAAACGGCCGAGACCACCATCGCTAGGTAGCTAGTTTAACAGAGTACACCAATCGTTTCATTAGTTTTCTAATAAGCCCTACGGCTGCATGCCGCGTTTCGATCTGGATGCACATGCCATCGTTATCCGTCGCTAATTAACTGCTTACTAGAAGGTACTAGTATGAGCCGATCGATGACGATTGGGAGTTTTGAAGTAGTATTCAGCTTATTATTATACGATACATATCTCCAGTACAGAACATGGATAACTATGTCTCACTACGGAATGGCGAGTCTGGAACTTCTGATTTCACGTTGAGACCTATAGGCTACTACCTAACATAGATATCAGCTGATAATCGTAAGCATACTATGGCATTTCCTGTAGGGTTTTACCTAGATGGGTTAAAACAATGATACTAAATTACGGGAAGGCAGAAACCTTATTAACGCCCCAAGTTTTTTGGTCATATCATTTGTCAAGCCGGGTGAATAGAGCCCACTTATAAGCCACGCTACATTTGATTATTATAATAATAGATAATAGGCCTGACTTATTCCCAAGCTTGCTGGGTTTCTTTCAGACTTAGGCCCGCTATAGAACCAAAAGAGACAAAAATGGGGGGCGGTGACGTACAACTAGTCACAACCGTGTCAAATTCAACCCCCCCTCATAATACTAACAATCATACTCTATAACGAATCAAGAGGCCTAACCATTCAATTCGTTATAGGTAGGGTTTACTGTATATGAGGATATGTAGGGAACCTTGGCCTAATACGAATGCGATCTAGATTTTAAGTGTCCTGTATAGCCTGGCACTACTGCCGTGTCTAGCGCTGCAGCCCTTCTTAGTCTCTTCGAAATCCTATCCTTGAATAGGATGGGCGCCATGCAGGGGATCGCTATAAATTAGCCTAGGGCAGTGGAGCAAGTATATAACCATAACCTTCAGAAGCTACCTAGTTTTTACTAAAAAGGCGGTCAAAATTACCAAGTTTCCTATAGGAAGCTCAATTATAAGGTTTTCAAAGAACGGACGCTTCCGAACCAGGATTAGTAGCGGCAGAATTTCTACCAGACCTATATTAGGATACTCTTCGAGGGTATTCTAATATTGAATAAATAAATAAGCTACTTGTTAGAATAAGTTAATAACCAAAGGTGAGTCCACGCCAAGTACATGTAATAGTTGTATCCTGTCATACGTAGAAGAAGAGGTGGAGAAGGAGAAGGAAGAGGACCGAAGAGACTAACCCATCCCGTTGATATATGTCACAGCCACCTGTTACTTTCAAATCCCAATGCGACATATGGCCCAAGTTGAAGGTCTGGTAGAAGAGACAAAAACTGCGGGTAATAAGACTGCAAGGGAGACAGTATTATCAGAAGAAGCACTGCCGTTTCAAAGCACTCGAAAGCCTGTTCTAAATCAGGCTTGGCACGTATGTCGATAGTAGCCGCCCTTTGCGTTCAGCGATACATTTGGAACCTGAAAACATGGCCATAATGTCAACAAAAGTCTTCTATTTGAGTCGTGTTGCAAGGACGGCGCTGTGTACCTCGAACTTCTTCCATCTCCACCGCCTCTTCTTCAGTCAAATTTTTAAAACGACCGAGATTTTCGTTCCCATGTATAGGTGATATGTTTTTTCAACTCTGCCCTGTGCCACACTTCTTACGCTTACACACCCTGCCTGGATCGGCTGATCCGTCTCAGTTCTTAGGAATACAATTATATCTCTCAATTACAAATGAGAATGGCACCACCATACAAAGCTGGTGCGATCGTCCCGATTTAGTTTCCCGCATCTTCCACCTAAAGCTGAAAGGCCATGCTGAAGGAATCACGAGAGAATGGCATCTTCGGTAAGCATATAGCCGGTATATACACTATCGAATTTCAAAAACGGGGACTTTCTTATGCTCGTATACTTCTCTTCTTAGACAGTGACGATCAGTGCGACCCCGGAGAAAGTTGACGAGATTATCTTTGCCGGGATTCCCGATGATCGTCCGGGATCCTGATCGTCTCGACCTACCTTTATGATCTACCAGCCTTACCACAAGGATGAAAAGCCCCGTTGTGTGAAGGTCCGCGGATCCGGCTTATACTGCTCTAAGAAGTTTCCGCGTCCGTATAGAGTCAACACTGTAATCAATGACAACAACTGTCCTTCCTACCATCGATGTCACACCAGTTCTGCATCACTGCATTTGATGATGTGGTGGTAATGTTGATTTCGCTCAATCTGACCATCAAGCAGTGGTGCGTGCGCAAATTCTCTTTTTCTTGATGACTCGGAGTTGATTGTGAAAACGCTAAATTGGACAGTCACTACCTATTTAAGATGCTAGCGTACCATGATATAAAGATCATAAAAATTGGACACAAGCAATCCACCACCTGGGCAGTTTTCTTGCCCTAGCAATGATGTCGAAACCATAACTGATCAGCAATTTCTGAAGATATGCCAGGCCGCCATTAGAGAAGCAAGGATCACGTAAGCATCTGCTGTTCCTTAGAATGTTATGAAGAAGCTAGCTTGCTCAGTAAAAACGCGACAAAAGGCGATCCATGTGCCAACCCGAAAACTAGACACTTATGGAATAAGTGAAGACAGAAAGCTAGGCACCACCGGCGGTATGAAAATATGCTGCGAGATTATGAAGCGTCAATCATACTGTCAATGCTAAGTGCGGCTATTGTGGCCAGCCGGGCTATAGGCCAACAATCTGCGTCTATCTATCTTGCAGAGCATAAGTCACCGCGTTGGAAACCGACTTTATGGGTACTGTATATGAAAAAGCTGAAGAATGACAATAAAATGTACACCCCTCCGACATCCGTTATGGCAATTCCCATGACGATAATTCGTTCGACAGTCTCTATGACTAGTAATTCGAATAAACGGGATGAATCTGTCAGCTATTCCACGGCAGTTGTTCTGTAAATCAGTCTCGGTGCTCCGCCACCATATCTATCAAACAAAGGATTCATAGCTTTGCAACACCGATGCAGGCGAAAATGTGGCTAATGGTCGAAACAGTATCCGTGAATATTGTTCTATTACATCTATTAGAGAAGGGAAAACAATTCGACAAATGATAGAATCAAATTAGTCGGTATTGGTATGTCTTATGACCCGAATTCTCTCCTTGTTCACTCCTAGTAACAAGGAATCGCGTCCAATAGCGTCACTGATATGCTATATGGCCTCACGACTAACAAGCCATTTGGCTACACCCACGAAAGAAACGGTATCCCATAGCTTTTTTTTTCGGAAAATTGCCGCACACTACCCACCAGGCACGGTAGTCCTTGATCCTCCCATGAACGTCGAATTTCACATCATATACCCATTTTCCAGTCAAGATCGTCGAAGAAACAAGCTGCCATTTAAGGGGTTGAGCTACCGCTATAACTTCTCGTTACGTCCATCGACTAAATATTCCTACATGTTATCAGCAAGCAAAGAAGTCCCCCGAATGGCGGCCCCATTGGCGCACAGCTACCTAAATAAGCTTGAGAGCGTGAACACCCGGATCCTTGCTTGTATCCCATCCCGAAACATGAAGACCCCGGCCAAAAAATGGGTAACTATTTGATGTGAAATTTAATCCCTATTCATGGGGAGGATTGAGGGCTACTGTCACAACGTAGTGATTACATGACCAACATGTATAATAAACTGTATAATAACGCTTTCTTCCTTCCCTCATTAGGATCAGCGCTGGTTCGCTTACGGATGCGTACGATTGCACGTTGGCTGTGTACTCTTAAAATGGCTTGTTCTTCTAACTAATGAGGGTTGCGTCTTCTTCCGGTATTGTCATGTTCTACCCATTCCTGACCCTTCAATCCCAATCATGTTGGTGTTAACATCAACTTGTTGAGCGCCTGGCAGTTGGATTTCCTGAGGGTGTCAGCAGTGTTGTCACCGCCATGGATCCATGGGAATCCCACATGAGGTCTATCATGAGATGCTTTTCTTGAGTTGGTTCCTAATTTGACCGGCCGGTCATAGCGATGACAAATCAAAATCGTGATGAGTATTCCTTGATATACCTTATCAGATCTGCCTTCCTTGCGAACGTGTAGGAGGGAGTAGTTCATCCTTATCGCGTCATCCAAGAAATGGAGTGCTTAACTCATTTCCGTTGTAAGTGACGGCCATAGAGATGAGGTCGAAGTGGTATCTTAAGTAGTAAGCAAGAATTTTCCAATCTTTAATACCTACTACCATTAAGACGTTCGAGTCTCCGGGAATCCAAATTCCCATGTCTGAGAATAAATATGGTATATTGATGCAGCGGTACGACGACAAGAGATAAAGAAGGCTTCGCGTCATCCAGCAATTGATAACATTATGATGAGGGCACCCAAAAGAGGATCGAATTGGCAAGTGAAATTGTCTGGCAATCTGCGCCCCCGGATGCTTATTACATGTATGTGCAGGATGCTAATCTGCGTGCTGTGTGTGTGTTCATAGGAACAACCTCTGGGATAGGGAGGTGGAATGGCGTCGATAAGGCCTAGGGAAGGCTGCTGGGGAAGAGGCTGAAGAACTATCTTTGGAACTCAATGTGTCTGCAAATGGGTACGCTCTTGTAGAGGCTTCCTCTTTTATTTTTTCTTGAATTTCCTTTTCTCTCCTTAGTCAGCTTCCTACCTATTTTCCCTTCCTCATAAAGTCATCATTACTAGCTATCCCATCATATCTAGTATCTAGTGTATCATTATCCCAGGGTATCGTTTCAGAGAAATCACTTAATAGAAATTTGGTCTTCTTTTCCCTTCATTTTGTTCCTTCCATTCATGTTTGCCAAAACCCGATCCCATGCTCATGGCGCTTTCATTTGCTGTCTGCCTGCAATATGTACATAGCCAGCAATTAGGCTAGTTGTTCAACCCATGAGGCGGCCCCAGGTTGCATTTCGTTTAGCCAGCTGGTGAGTTCAATCAGCTCGCTACGACGTTCCCCCCCCAGCTGGTCTCCATCACCACACAGGACAGCTTGAAATACTGGGAGTAGATTTGGGGTCAACTGACGGACCGTGGCATCTTCCCACTTGTCTGTGTAAACAATCAGTGAACAATGACTCAACATAGGGTAAGGTGTAGCTAAACACGTACATAACTGGCAGATCATTTGATAAAGTGGTTCGTTCTCTTCAAAGTCATTCTTCAGAGGGAGGATTTGAGTAATGGCGGGCAAGACATCGTTGACTGGCACGTTCTCATGATGCCTGAGAATCATGCGGCTGAGGCAGCCAGTGGCATTGTCAGGAAGCCGGGCGTCTTCCAGGAGAAGGCATGGCTCAAGTCTCTCAAGGATTATCGGATATTCCTTGACGATGATGGCATCAGCGTTGGAATATTGTACTAGACGGCCAATGGCATAGGCGGCATTTGACTTGGTCTGGGGATCTTCATCGCGAAGTCGGTGAAGGAGCAGTTTGAGGAAGGTAGATGTGTACGGGGTCACAGCGCCTCCCATGCCGGTGATGCACTCGGCTAGAACGCCGACTGCGGTGGCACGTTCGATATTCTCACTGCTACCGGCATAGCGCAAGACAGTCTTTTCGAATATCTTCCAGAGCTCACCGAATCTCTCCCCGAGGGCAGTTGCGAGACCGGAGATCACATCAAGCGCGGTATCGATGACAATCCAGTCAAATTCAGAAGTTTCCTCTATGGCAGCTTGCGGTTCCTCAAAGTCAGCAAAGTCCTGTTGGCAAGGGTGCTTCTTTGTGATAATGGACGTGATCAGCTGAACGACGTTCTGAAGGACGCTCTGGTCAGCTACTAGTGCCGGACCACAGCACCTCAGGTTCTCTGCCAGGTTACGATTGACATCGGTGACGGTGGCACTAGTATCGACGTCGAGTTAGCAATTGAAAACTTGCAGCTTGTAAGGAACACAGCGGGAGTAGAAAGATGACTAAATATCAGGTTATTTGATAAAAGGTCGTTTTTGTCATCAATCGCGCATCGGGCGCGTTTGAGTGAGCTGGGATAACGAGTATAATCATCATAAATAGCACCAAACAAAAATGGAAGAGGAATAATCATAAGGAACGGGATTGCCTTATCAAACGTGTCTCAGGAGCGGATTGCATGGCAAATTAACACGTACCTGTCATTTTCATCGGACCACAACTTGATGGTGGCTGTCATGAGGATCTCACTAAACTTCTTAACCTCGCCGGCTGGCTGAACCTGGAGTGGTAAGCCCGGCTTCCACTTCTCCATCTTGCCGCTCTCCTCAGCAATTGCACAGAGTGTAGCATACGAACGGTGCAGAGTACCGATAGTGCTCTTCCGAACGCCCTCGTAGGAATGGTCCACAAGTGGTAAGATCAACTCAATAGTCTTCTCAAAGTAAGGGAGATAGGCGTTTTTCGTGTAGGTGATTATATCTCCAAAAACCTCAACAGCTATTTCCTTCTCTTGTGCAATGGGAGTGACTGTGGTTATGTCGTCCCATTCGTCTTCGTCATCGATTTGGATGTCTTCGATGTTGTCATCATCCTCGTCATCTATGCCAGCTACTTTAACCTTGTGACCGGCAATGCTAACTTCCTGGCCAACAAGATCTTTGGCGGTCGCACCCAACTCAACTTCAATATCAGCCTCTTGCTGCTCGATACAGGCTGTTAAGGCCTTGACGACACCATTCAGGAAGGGATTGAAGTCCTCGGCATATACCTTAGACATCGAGCTCCAGAACATGTAGGCACTCTCCTTCAGACGCGAGTGATCTAGATGAAGAGCTTCCTCACTTGCACGCATTAGAGGTTCCAGGTAGGACTGATAGCGCTGTGGGCCAGCAGATGCAGACATTTCACCCATGGCATCAGTCACGCTGGCGCGTAATTCCAGTTCTTCTTCGCTGCCCTTGAGGGTGACGAATTCCTGCATGAGGTGCATTGACTCGTCAAAGTATGGCAAGAAAGCCTCCCCAGCAGAAGAGGCAAGAGAACCAATGGCGCTGGTAGTTAACGCCTTGATTTTGAAGTCGGGGTGCTTGAAAAGCTTATGCAGAATGGTCACCAACTGGGCCTGGTAGGTCACAACATCTTTTTCATTCAACCCATCAACAACAGCATCAATTGCACTCACAGCCGCCTTCATGATGTCGATATTCTGACCGGTTTCCTCACCTTTGTAGTCTTCCATGGCGCTCGCAAGGTTCTTGACTAACAGAGGCATGAGCTTTTCGTGCGCTTGGCTAACATCCTCGGCAAGATCATCGGCCAAACGGGCCACACCTTGAAGCGTAGCTTGACGAACCTGCGGTTCTGGGTCGGCTAGAAGACGAAGGACCATTGGGAGAATCTGCTTAATCTGCGTGCTAATGAAGTCAGGAGCTCCCTCAACGCACACACCCAAAGCCATGATACCAGCACGGCGATAACTGGTCTCCTGGCTATTGAAATACTGGCCTAAGGACTGCAACAGAGGCACCACGACTTGACTAGGAGGGAAACTTTGGGAAAGAATGTCGAGTAAGCCAAGTGCAGATCTAGCTGGAGTAATATTATCATCGTCCGCCGATGAATCACTCAGCTCTGTCGCGATGTGCAACGCGGTACGAGTAAGTTGATCACTGATTCGCATGCCCTGGATCCTGAGCCTGCGATAGTTGATGCACTGCATGAGGAAACTTAATGCCTGAACGCGGGTCTCATCAGCAAGCTCGGTGTTTGCGGCGAGCCCATTCATAAAGGTGACGAGGTCCTTCAGGTGATTGTTTGTAAGCTGAGGATCGCAGCCCAAGAACGCTTGGAATGCCTCAAAGGCCTGCATGATTCGGTCCTCATCACCTTGGCCGATGACATCCTTGAGAACGGCAACCATGGCAGGGAAAAGTGCCTGGAACGCCCTTACTGAGGCTATGTCCTCATCGGCATCGAGGTGGAGGGCAAGGGTGCTGAGCCCCAGTAACGTGTTTATCCGGACCTCTGCGCTCTCCGGGTCGCCAATGGTCCTGCTGAAGAGAGTGAAGAGATCCTTAAATCTTTCCTCGAATCCCTCACCCAAGGACTCTAGGGTGGTAAAGAGAATGTAAGTTCCAACGGCCCGCTCCTCCTTGTTTCCACTCGAAGCGACCTGTAACAAAAAGTCCGGCAGGTGACCCCAGTCGCCATCCGGGAGATCGATCTTCGCAATGGAGGAGATAAGGCGAGCCGCAGCATGACGGGCCAACTCAGTATTGGTGCCAAAGGTGGCCCGGAGTAGCTGCTCGCGGGTTTGTTGTTTCTTGTCATCTGGAGTGGCAAGCCAATGTTTTCCCACCAGGTTCCTAGCTTCAACGGCAGCAAGCTGTCTCAGACTCGCATCATCATGGGACGTTACGATCTGGATGAGCAAAATAAATGACTCGGGATTATTGTAGAACTCCTTCTGTAGAACCGCAGTGGCCTCCTTGACGCCGTTGCCATAGGATGCTGCGTTGTCGAAAAATCATTTCGTTTGTGTGAGAAATTGAACCCCCTACCCGAAGAAGAGAGACTTATGAGAGTATAAACTTACGATTCAAGACAATCTGTAGCTGCTGTAGAAATCGTTGTTGATCCATGATAGGCAGGCCCTGTCCGACGCTGCGCGTCGCTGCAGAAATGAAAGATACCTATGGTAGGATTGTGCGAGCCTCTAGATGATTCGGATAGGTCAAAATTGCCGAATGGATCGTGCAGTCCGGATTGCCAATCCCTATACTATTGTTGGTAAACAAACAGGAGATAGTTGACAATAAGATATATGTACTTATTAATAAAATGATGATATAGAAAAAGAATAATGTATGTAGCGGAGGAAGAGGTAGAAAACTATCATACATAAATAAAAGATATCACATGTATCATCAAAGTACTTTTAGGCAAAAAAACTTTGTTTCTTCCCCGCTCCGCGTTAGATATATTGGCTAAATGTGTGGGACGAGCTATGATTGGGCAGAGAAATTGATTCGGTTCTTCGGGAATTCTTCGTTGGTCCGAGCCGTACTAGTAGTAGCGCATCCCCTGTAAGATACATACTTGGGCACTTGATAATATACTAACCATACGGCCGCATGCTGTTACTGTCACATTCACTCATACATATAGATAATATATATATATAATATGATTTCACACTCTACTCACAAAGGCATCATGCGCGGCGCTACGTTGAGGTTGAGTAATGCGGGGACCGTTTGGTAAATAGAAATTTCGAATGCAAGAAAAACCAGTGAGTCACATTGGAATCAGGCATCGAGACAACAAACAAACCCCCCTACGATTGCAACCAAAGCCTCGTATCGTAATATTTTTAATAAATGTATTGACTTGAAAATTTTTATTACCTTTGTGTATCATGTGATCCGCACTAAATTAGGGGTGAGCCCGAATTTCCTTCTCTCTGAACCGTACTTACTGGAGTATGCACTAGTATAGGGGTAATAAGTTATAGACGCCCCAAGTCCTAGTTATTAACGCATATGCAACGTAGGTATAAGCACAACTATTTTACTTGCGCGAAGGTGTTTCTGTCAGATGACTACGCCCCTTACATGTGCCAAAGCTAACTATATTATGGGCCGTGCATGGCTTACATAAATAATAAAACAATAATACCGTATCGAATGGCGAGCAACCCAACACTACTTAGTGTAAATATATATATTAGTAGTTCTTCTAGCGATAGACTGATAAGTCTTGCATCAATTATATTTATCGTGCCCTTCCTCTTAATAATAGAATAATGTACCGTAATATTAGGCGAATTTTTCATACATATGCACATTACATCGTATGTACCCAAAAAGTACTGGCTTCTATAGGACGTCTTGGCATACTAGGTATGTCATTTTTGGTATAGCGACGTCTAAACTATTACATAAGCAAACTATTTTTTGTCGAAATGCCAAGACACTAGCACGACCAAGTCAAATTTCACCAAAAAAATGCAGGCTTGATATGACATCAATGACCTGAGGGAGGTTCTTAAT
Organism: Pseudotulostoma volvatum; assembly: GCA_019804575.2. Taxonomy (NCBI): domain Eukaryota; kingdom Fungi; phylum Ascomycota; class Eurotiomycetes; order Eurotiales; family Elaphomycetaceae; genus Pseudotulostoma; species Pseudotulostoma volvatum. The sequence goes on along the minus strand of JAHQZX020002699.1, from coordinate 6,025 downwards.
TCAAGTGTCATGATTGTCCGTGGCTTATTAGAATATGTTCAAAATTCAAGCGAACTGGAAGTCCATTGGGAGGCAATTAAGGGATGAACCTCCAATACAGGAGAAAACAGTCCTTTTTTATGGATGGCCAAACCAAGGTCCATCAAACTGGGCGGTTCATGCTGGGAATGTGACGAATGTTACAGGATATTATCATACGTTCTTGGTGTATTCACAGACGGCAAAAAAAAAATTTCTCATTACTATATACAGTTCTAGATCATCACCAGGCCTACGACTCTAACCAAAAGAACTCCAACCCGATTTGGCTTTATGAAACACCTGAAATGTTCCACATGGGATTCAGTTGGGATTTGGAAGGTCAATCCTGAGCACGACCTTCAGTCCTCCAGCAAGCGGCCAATTAATCATCTTCGGAGTCGTAGCCTTCATCCATCGGTAATGAGGAATAGCCTCTGGCCGCAAGATTTTCTTCAAGGCCGCCGTCGGATTCGGGATCAGCGTATCCTAACGGGCAGGTCAGCTACCGTCGGGGAGAAAACAGGTTTAACCCGGAGACAAGGACATTCAAAAGAACAATCTAAGAGCTACAGAGCTTACCTTCTCCACCAAAGATGCTGAGCGCAACCGGCAGCAGAATAAGTGCATGGGTGGCTGCAAAGACAATCAAGGCCAACCACATACGAAAATAGTAGATCTCGAAAATCTTGCTCCGGGTAAAGGCGAGGACACACACTCCCAGCAACTTTGTGATTGTAATTCCGGTAAATATGCTGCCTCCAATGTTGACAAGAGCGGACCAGGCTCGTGCATCCTTGCTGTGGAATTCGGTTGGCACTCGCTCCAGCATTCCACGCGTTGGGAACATGAAAGCTCGCGCAAGATGAGCACAAAACTCAACGCCAATGCCAACACAGATGATTAGGTTAACTAGCGAAACTGCATTGAGCGACACACCGGCAACAGCCATTGTGCCAATGACATCAACCACAATCATGACAACAATAATGGTAATAACAGCTCCAGTGGCAATCGAGCCCAGCAGGATGGAGGTTACAAAGAAGATGATGACAACGGCTGTACCGAGGAGGGTGCCGGTCAGTCGAACGATAGAGGCATATTGGTCAAAGAAGATGTAGAACTTGGAGTATGGGAAGACATCGATACCATGTCTCTCTGAGACTCCATCGGCAATGCGGCGCGCAGCGGCATACGCGTTGATGAAATCCTCTTGGCTCTTCAGAGGAGTGTGGCTAGTTCGCAGATGGCTAGCGGGGGTCGTGATATGTTTAGGGTCTATGACCAGTGCATTGCTATAAGCTGCCTGGCCGCCAAGAGGGCAGGACGCATCCGTTGGTGCCTTGATCCATTTCTGGGTATAATGGACGAATTCAGCACCCTCGGGCATGCCGTCTAGGGTGATGTTCCAGGGAGGATGTCTAGCCTCAAAACAGAGTTTCCCATCTTCCCTGCAACAATCTTGCTGGGGATTGAGCCAGTAAAAGAAATCATCAATCCAACTGGCTGCTGAGCCAGACAAATATGATACATCGGCTCGCTTTGATTCTTGTTCCAGGACAAATGCCAAGGAAAAATCCTTACAGGACGAAAATCGCCCGCAGAGCTGTTGTTGATGAATCCGTTCCGTCGCGTTCACGTTCCGGGTCACAAAATAGACTGGTGGGCCCGTATCGAAGTACTCATTCAGATCATCGAAGTACTGGATCAGATATGAATCACTCGGAATGGCAATACGCTGATCTAGCCCCAGCGATACCTTCGGAACCAGTGCTAGACCGGCGGTGAATAAACCCAAGAAAATGATTGCTACGATGAGTTTGGCTTCCCGTCGTAGAAGAACGGGTGCATAGATGCAACGAATGAATTTTTGAACGACACCCTCCTCAGCGAGGTCGTTGCCAGAGGAGGTCGCCTTGCGAACAATCAAGCAAGGCAGGCAGTCAGCACGGAGACTCTCAATGCGCCGCTGGTTGAGAGCCAGGACTGAGATGAACATGGTGACCTGCAAAACCGCGTTAATGAAGACGGCCCCGGCTGCGTATGCAGCAAAGTTCCTAACAGCAGGCATTCCAACAAAGGCTCCCATGGCGAATGCCACCGTCTCTGTCACTGCAGATAGAAGAATACTAGGACCCATACGGCCAACGGTCCGGGCGGCGCGTTCGTCGATCTCCTCATCCGGATGGCTGATATTGATGCGCTCAAACTCGTGAACTAGGATGAAGATGTTGTCAACGCCGACAGCGAGGACAAGGAACGGGATTACTTCCGCGATGATCAGAGTAACCTTGATCCCAACAGCACAGAAGAAGCCAACGGAGGCGGAGACAGACATCAAAACAATAATAATGCCAGCTACTGCGAGGGAAAACTTGGACTGAACCAAGACATTGGCGGGATTCGTAAGCACGGACTCCCAAGTCATCGTTGCCGACCCCAAAGCCAAGGAGGCGTAAATGAACATGATCACGTAGCTGATAACGATAATTCTTGCATCGGTATTGCTGGATTTGTTCAGTTCCTGTTCAACGCTGACTTCGGTGCTGAATGAGACTCGCAAACCACGTTCATTAGCCTCTTCTTGCACAACGTCAAGCACACGTTTCAGACTATCTTCCCAGTCCATAGCTTTTGTCTCCCCTTCGGTCTTCTGCGGAAAGTTTTTGACTACCCAAGTGACTATAAGTGCCCGAGCATCCAGCACATCCCCCGATCCATCATATCCTCCTAAAATCATGTTCGGCTTAAGGGGCTGCTGGAAATCTGGAAGGCAGTTAGGATCTCCGGGACTCGAGGCGCAATGGGTGACCCGGTCCTGCCAGGTCTTGGGCGAGACGTTCCATACGGATCCGCCAAAGTATCCCGTCAAAGATTGCACGACGCAAGCGTCCCCAGTTGGCTTGAAGCATACGTCGTCCAATGTAAGTCCTTGGTTCAACGAGATCATCCGACGGACACGACTCTCAACATCGAACCACCAGATAAGCGTTTTATAACTGAGAATCGGCCCGTTGTCGTTCACCAGGAAGGCCTGCTCCGCTCTAAAGAATGGCCCGAAATTGGAATCGAAGAATTCCTTCTCCTGAGCAGCTGCCGAAGTCGGGCTTACCCAGAGGCGAACGGGGTCTGTTTCGACTGTAAAGCGAAGCCAGCCCAAACTCAGGAGGCCAACAATAATCACGCTGGTGGAGATGGTCAGCGCTGGAAATCGAGCGCAGATACCGCCAATACGGTTAAACATAATATTGAGCAAGGTATTTAACTTATAGTGACGGTACAGAGTCTCCGTGTGGCCGCAATCTTGAACAAGGTCACCTTCTTCGTCGTCACTCGGGGCTGGATCTTGTAGGAGCCTGACACGCTCTGGCTTCCGATAGAGACGTTCCCTATAGGTGACATAACTTGATACTAGAACAACAAGTGATAAGAATACTGAATAGATGAAGATCACCGCAAATGACAAGCATGGGAGCACCCCAACATAGCACCGCTCCTGTGCGGCCACCTCCGGCAGCTCTGGGCAAACAGTGGGACAGTCGATGCATGAACACCGGTATGCAGGGTCGGAGTCATCACATCCCTTTGGCCGAATCGGCAACGCTTGCATACCCAGAGGTTTCGGTCCACTCGGTTCTGCGCGGTAATTGATCTGGAACGGACTACCCAGTAGCTTCTTATCGCCCAGAAACTTCATAAACTGTGTGTAGTCCTCGGCCCCACCGCCTATGAAGTCAATCGCCCTGCCGCCTGAGGCGCCATTCTTAACATCCTTGCAACTATCGTAGAAGCCGGTCTGATACTCCTCTGACCAGAGATTTTCCAGTTCGGTAACGACGTATTTCCCGGACTTTAGCGTCTCCACTTGTGTAACATTGACAAAAAGGGACTGGTCCGGCGAACAAGTGAAGGTGCAAAAGATATTGAAAAAATTATCCTTGCAAGCCGGACACGAAGCGATGATGCCTTCAGCGAGCTTGAGGCTCCTCGACAAACTTTCCACCTATTTTAACCCAACCCAGCCCAACGTCAGTAATCTCTACTATTCCGGCTAGCCTATAGAGCTAGGCCATACAACAACATCAATGCCGGATTCTGAGCCTACCTGAACCGTCTCACAACAAACGGGACCCTCGTTCCACTTGGCCCCGCACAGCCCAACTAACTTCTCTCTCAATTCCAGATCCGGTTCCCGTGCCAGGCCATTATCAGGACAAGGCAAGTCGCCGCCAAAAAATGATTTCTTTCCGCAATGATCTCGGATAGCACAACGGCCCTTCTCATGAAACTTAGTGTCTCCCTGAGCGAGAACCAAGGCTGAGAGGATCAGAGACAATAGCCCCACGAGATGCAGACAATACCACAGTCCTCGCATGCTGGCGAGGTCGGGATATCCGTGACGAACCGACCAGCCGCAGTCAGCTGCTACCTCCCTGGCTCCTCTCAGCCAACACACGAGGACCTAACCATCCAAGACTTTGAGTTCGGAAGCTAAAGATCGCCGGATCGCACAGGGAAAATGAGCAGATAAGGATGATGCGACAGCGTTGAGAAGGTGGATCAATCACCGCGGGGCCTGGTCTACACCGGGAGAAAATAAATAACACTAAAGAAAGTCTTGGTCAATGAGCTCTAGTTATAGCCAAGGTGTTGTTGTTGGTCAATTGTAGGGAAGAATTGTTGGCAGGGAGCCGGCAGCATCTGCAATTATTAAATTAGGAAATTATTATAAGAGGTTAGTTTCAGTAGTTCTTGAAGCGTGATGTCAGTCAGATGCCAAAGACTTCACTCGGTCAGTTTTTGCTTGGTGAAAAAAAAGAAGGGAAGCCACAGACAGGGAACGGAAAGAAGCGGGGACCGCTAGAATAACATCGGTTAGAGTCAGGAACCACAGGGAAAGCCAGAAGGATCAGCTCAGGCAAGAGACGAACAACTGTCAACAGCAGAACGATCCCTCCGGCGACCAATGATCACACACATCTTAATAGGAAAGCATGTTCCCCATCCTCCATTGTGAATATATATATATATATATCAAGTGTATTTTCAGTTCTCAATGATATGCTCAAGTTTAATATTTACAGAACGTTCATTAACTTCTTAATAAATAAATAGACATGTGCACATGACATGGTGCTTCATGCAGTAGTGGCCTGAATAACTCGTCCCCTTTGCAACGCCTGAACGGTCAGCACATAGTGTAGCCAGGTGCCAACGCAGCGAGAAAGTGCTTATTATCTTATTTATTCAACACAGTGTGGGACATGTGCTGCATGACTGCATCACCGCCTGGCAGACAAGCCTTAAAAAACTTGGCAGCCAAGGAGAAGCCACCGTGTGGAGCAACGTGTCCCATCGATCTCGATTAGGCAAAGTCTAGGAAGCCAAGCTAAGGAAATGACCTATCATGTCTCATTGGCAATCTCAGCCGATGCCATTGGTGATCATGATATCATTTTATTATTAAAAAAAAAATATCAGATAACTATCTATGTTACAAATGAAAACTTAACAACCACTTTGAACACCAGGATCATAGCCGCTTCAAATTGAGGTTTAAATAAACGGCAAAACGGTCTCCCAGGTCGATTCGAGTCTCAAAGTTGCGTCTTTATAATTTTCACGACGTTTGTGGTACTCGCACTAGTAACGTAACATCCTACGTACATTCTTATTTGTACATAAGTATATTGAGGTAAGCCTTACTCGTACATCCCTAGAATAGAACTATGTGGGGTGGGACTTGTTTTTTTTCTGGATTCAGGTCGGCATTTTTTCTAGGAGGCCACTAAAGGCACACCCCCTTTCCCTAACCACACACCCCCCATTTCTGGAAGAGGTATAGTGGAGCGGGCTTGGCACCTCTTAATATGAGGTACGCCGACAGCTCACTTACGGCAGTGTAGACGTGAAGTAGGGAAGCATTTGTGACGGGCTAGGTATAAAATAAAGAAGCGCATCCGACCGATGCAAGCTACGTTAAGGCTTTGGCTCTCGATCCTAGAGG
>JAHQZX020002688.1:0-42525 GCA_019804575.2 Pseudotulostoma volvatum | reverse complement strand
ATTATCCGTTCAGCTTAGTAATAGGCGGTCAAAATCTTTTGGACTATCTAACTTCGGAAAGTTACCGTGCGCTACGGATAAGCTACCCGGGCATGTACTAGTAGGGAGCTGCAGGGGACTCGTCACGAAGTGCAGGAATTTTCAGCAATAACCATCAATGTAACGCATACAACTCAAGATAAGGAAACTCAGAATTTTGGAGCAGGGGAAGAACAGGAGCTATTTAGGTGATAAGTCATCTGCAATGAGGAAGAGCCAGAGGCTCATAACCTATTGGGGGTGATGTGATGAGCTTGTAATGGATAGTAATACATAGACAACCTATGATAAGAGGAGTCACGGTGACTCAGGCCTGAGGGTGGTAACTTTCCAATTGCAGCACGGGCGGGCCGCTATGCAGGAGACGTGTCGGGCGGAGGATACGTTGGGGATATACTCCGTATTCCAGACAGTTGAATAATGGGCCGACTATCATGTCATCCACACATTATAAGTATACCTTTTGATGTTGTGATGTGGGGCCCAACCTTCCCAACCTTTATTCACCACGTGCAGTTGGAAGGCTATAAATAGCTTAGTCAGCGTCTTCCGTGGCTGGTTTCGGCTGGGTCACCTTTTAACTTCTCTCCACCAATTGCAGGAGTTGCGGGTGCGCTAAGCCCAGAACAATCTGTACCTGCCCCTTTGCAGGTGGACAATGTGTATAGGTGTTGCATACATGGCAAAGGCTGTGATTCAAAATACTCTTTTCCATTACTACACCTACGAGCCTATCGTAGTAATTTAGACCTCTATGCTATCCTCTGATAACAGCTACTAGCCTTGGTGCTTCCCTTATATTTTTCCTATTGATAATACTCGCCAAGTTAAGGCGATTTCAAACCGGACATGTCCAATGCAGGGATATTATCCAATCCAGACGAGGTGGAAGGGACACGACTAATCAACCCGGATCAAGATGAGCCTCAAGTGGCTAGCATCGGAAAACCCAGGACATACCACCGAGCCCTGTTTATCTGTATCTCTATTATATTTCTTAGGACACTTATCGGCTCGATGATGGTAACACCGGTTCTTCAACTCTTCGAATCATGCGTCTGTCACGCATACTATCTCAAAAATGACCCAAGCGTTCTTGACCCAAGGAATACTTTACATAGCGATCCATGCAAGAAGCGGGAGATTCAGATTGAGGTTACCACGATCAATACCTCTATAGGGTTCCTTTACTCTTTGATATGTCAGTAGAAAGCCAATGACTTGTCGTCCACTACCTATGAGCTCGACTTTAACATATCAGCCATGTAGCCATCATAGTCACGGTTCCGTTTGGTATCATCGCCGATAGGTACAACCAGAAGCTTGTGCTAGCCCTTAATGCCCTATCAGAGGTCTTGTTTTATTCCACCACAGCTGCTATCGGTTAACATCCATTATCACCCCCCCGTGTCCTGCGTTCCGGACGCTAATAATAAACCAGGATACTTCCAAAATATTTTCTCACCACGAGCATTTATTTTCATTGGGCTCTTCCAGTTCTTGGGTGGCGGCGGTGGAGTGGTAAACGCAGTGCTTTATTCAGTTTTAGCAGACATATCTCCTCAGGAGAGTCGAACTACCTTGTTCTACTACCTTGAGGTAGCAAACTATGTGACACAGCTTGTCGCACTTTGCCTTTCTTCTTACCTAGTTTCCTGGGGTGTATGGATATCCTTCTCTACTGGAATCATGGTCACGATTATCTCTTTGTTAACTGCCCTTTGCCTACCTGAAACGCGTCAACGGCGCCAATCAATTGTCGACATCGGCCATGTTTCACTAGATCCAAATAGAAGCGGCACAAATATGAGGCCAGCAAGCGTTCAATCCTCGATAAACGCCCTTAAAAAGTTGAAGCGTTTTGCAAGTTACGTATGGAGCGCATTGGATGAGATAAGGAAGCTTATCACTGTACAGCTTCTACTGCTAGATTTATCATATGCCTTCGCGTCATGCGCCCGCTCGAGCTTGGGGCTTTTGCAACAATACGTATCTCAGAAATTTGAGTGGTCGATTGCAAGCGTCAGTGAAACATAAGCCCTTTTCTCCCGCTCGAATAACCTACATGTAATTCTAAAAAGGGAGTTTCGGTTAATAATTTAATACAGACCGCCTACGTGTTATCGTTCAAAGCCTTCGTCAATATGATTCTATTCGCGTTCTGGTTACCACGGTTAAGGAAAATCCTTCGTTCATATTTTAGCAGTTCCCCACAAAAGTGTGATCTATATATAAGTCGATTGAGTGCGCTGGTGTCGGTTGCTGGCTCCTTCCTTATTGGGGTATCTGGAAATATTCCCCTCCTCTTGATTTGTATGTTTTTTGTCAGCAAGGTCACCTTGGAGCTGCACAAGTCTGATGCTGACAAGAAACTCGACTAGCCGTCGTTGTCTCATCACTTGGAGATGGTTTCTTGATCACGCTACAGGCCTATGTAACTTCTCTAGTTGATGCACAGGACACTGCACAGATCTGTTCTTGGATGGCTTTGGCGTCCGGGTTAGGGTTCATGGCTGGTAGTCCGATCATGCTCGAGTCCTTTCGGTGGGAAATGTCGGGGGTTGGAAATGGGGTGGGTGTGCCATACCTCGTAGCCGCAGTAAGTAGCATAATTCCCCAGGAAGGCTTGAAGGCTTACCTTTTGGTAGGCTGCCCATATATGTAGCTTTTTGCTCATATCTGTCTGAGATATTCGGCCCCAAGAATTCTTATAGACGAGTATATTCAGCTTCTCTAAAATTTATATAATGAAACGTGACGCTAACAAAGATGACCATTCTTTGAACGAGTTTAGAGGGGAATATACTTATATCACAACTTCTCATCATTTGTCGGCGAGCCAAAGTCGCTTAAGTACTTTCGCCTGTATATGGAGACAATGTAGCCTCATAATCCCATGGCTTGCTTATTAGCCTACAGCGATTTCCCATTACGTGGCTACCAAGCAGACTTGATGTCGATTTGAAAAGATCAATATGAATACCGATATATTCCTTTCATACTTTAGGTCTAAAAAAGTACACAGATTATTGCACAAAGGTAGGGGGATCTGAGGGTTTCAAAATTCAAACTGCATCTGGTCAAATTTAAATAATCCGGTCTCTTTCGGTAGGGATTGAATTGATTGTAGAAACACTCAGTGAAAAGTACAGGCTCGAGGCCAACAGGTATCAAAATCTTGCATTGGGAACAGACCCGGGCACAGATACTCCCACAAGATTTTTCAAAGCGCCACATGGCACCCACGACCTTATTCATATCATCTCAAGGGAATCTTAAGCTCACCCAACCGATTGTGGCCTTGAAGGTCGGTAGCTCCGCCATTTCTCCATAAGGAAGCTTGACCAACCCAAACACAACCAGGAGTTGCTTTTCTTTGAGGAAGGAATGCAGGACCGTGTTGTCGAGTTCAGGCCCTCTTCGTCACAGGGCTCAGCACGCGGGATAAATTCAAACTCGTATAGTCGCGCCGTTTCTGACTGCAGTGACCAGTTTGTTGGACGGATTTCGGCGCCCAAAGGCAATGGCGAGTCGATAAGCTAGGCAGTGGCCAGACCGCCATACCCGACAATACGTTCGTTTTCAGGAAGTTTGAAGATGATGAAGAAGAGCAATACCAAACTTCTGCATCTCGTGGGTGAAGAACACATTTCCATGTCGTTTAGTGATGATGAGGCGTTGACCTCATGATACGTGTCTGCTGCCTCCGCAATGGTGGGCAGACCAGAGTAGGTCTTGAGGAGTAATTCACAATCATTGTGAGTTCTTGAATGTATTGGGTTGAATTTGAAGAGGTCTTCAGAAGGAAATATTGTTGCTTGGTTGGAAAAACTGGTCAAGAAAGGGAGGTCGAGGTTTTAAGTCCAATGTGCAGCGTGGAAGAGACGATTCTAGCTAACGATAAACATGCAGAACATGCAGTGTTCAATATCATGACGGCCTCCGGTTATGGCTTCGCGTAGGGCGCTTCCGAGGGAAAAAGATTGAACTATTCGGTGGACGGAGGTATCACAATCCCGTACGCTTTGTTCGTCGAGTTGGTCGATTAATTATCTGTGCGCTTCTAGCCCTTGGGTCTGTGGTCATCATCATGCAGTTGACTATACGAGCAAGGCCAGGTATCTAATTGCTCTCCCGGGTCCAGCTTTGGGATACGATGTGATAGCTATATGCCCCGGATTTACGCGTGCCGATCTAAATCAGGGTTTTCTAACGAGTCGGGGTGATTCTAGGCGCGTTTGGCTCGCATTATTCCATTTAAACGACAAGTGCTTCTACTCATATGAATCACCCCGTCAAGGCCATCTGCTTCGAGCAGGTATTACATCCATCTTACCCAATACTCACCTAGCTATAGCATTAATGCCGCTGGAAAAAAGCTGAAGGTCAAACAAACGTACAGATACCAGGTGGTATCGATCATATCCCAGCAAGAGAAGATCGAGTTGGGGCTTATATACCTGCTCCTGGTGCCGGAGCCAAAGCTAGAGCTCTGAGTTTAAAAAAAAAAGAATATAGAAATTCGCAGTTGGAGGATGGGTCTGAAATTGTATGGTAGCTTTCATTATATCACCACAATACCATATTGATATTGAAGTTATTAGCTTAGTGGGGAGAAAGAGCATCGTTAAGATGGGCAAGGTTGGCAGTCATAAACAGGATCTCCGCAGTTTGGTAGAAAGTGTGCGCTGTGGCGCAGCCGGTAGAAAAACCGGCAGAAACACAACGTAAAGATCGAGTCGCTTGTGCAGCAACTGTATAGTAATTGATTAGGTAATAAACACGCACGCCCTAGAGAATGCAACATCATAACGACAGAGGCCGAAATATAAGACGATTTCAGAATAGATGCAATCGGACGTATGTAGGAGATCTATCTTCTCCATTGCAGTGAACCTGACTGCCTACAAGCGCCCGCATATTAATCCCGCCCACATCCGAACCCAAAAACCCGCCTCTTTCAACGTTTTATTCGACCCACCACAACTATCTGATATGATACTTTTGGATGTTTTAAAATAATATTTTGTGGCCACTTAACAAATTAAAATGTCCTTTTTTTTAAGATATCAACTTTGCAATAGGGTAAATTAACGTTTGAAAAAGGTCAACCCCTGAGGCAATGTGCATGATTACATAATCATTTCATATCGGCAGCTATGAATCTTTCGTCGGGAACATAATGGGACTTTAACTTCCTCCATTCCCCGTGCCACATGCTACCCCTAGGCGATATAGCTCCATTGATCTTAAGCAAGAATAATAATTCCCCAAGATCGTGGAACTGTTAACGTAGGCAAGCCCTGATGGAACTACCCTCTGCAAGCCATCAACAGTGTAATCACGGTGCTGCCGTGCATACTGCTACTGTGACAACCAAAGCGCTCAATATGGTTCAACTCGCAGTGAAATTTAGGGTAAAACATTACCCTATGGATGCCATCTTCTCCCTCTAGCCTCTCTACCAGTTCGCATTTCTGTGATGCAAAGTCTGGTTGCCTAGATAGCACTCGATGAGCGCAGCACTCTGAGAAAGTCGGTTTGTTAACTTTGAGGCCCACTGATTAAATTGATAAAATGGCTAACCTTCTGAAGTGCATTCAGGAGGCAGCTGCTCACACTCTTCGCATTCCCCCATTACTTTAAGTTGATGGTGCAAGTAGAGCAATACCTCTTTGGTACACACTTGCATCGGCTCTTTCGTTCGACACAGGAGCCAAACGCTCTCTTGGATTTGCATGTCCTGCTATGGATCTTTTCCTCCCCGTAGGAATCATATACCGCTCGCTTAATACAGATTTTGCAGGTGGCTATCTCCTGGCAGCGGCGACATTAGGTTTTCGGGCACTCTAGATTAAGCCCTGTTGTGGCCCAGATATTTTTCTCCCGCAAAACCCGTTCAATACCGTTTTGTACCCGTATCTGGTTCCCTGAAAGGTCTTCGTGGATATATGACATCTCTTGGATGCGAATAGTATTTCCATCAAAGAACCAGCCATTATGAAGGAAAGGCTGTTCCCATTCCAATATCCGTCTTCTTTTCCATACTTGAAGAGAACCGCTGCTTCGAGTGGTATACCGGCGCTTTGTAACTCTCCCTGGCGGGCTTCCGAGAGTGAAAAGTTAACCTCATTCCTCATCTTGATTCACGCATTTTCTGCAAGTTGCTTTTTTGCTCGGATAGTCCCCCCATGGCTATTTAAACTTATGTAGATGAGTATGATATAAAAGACTTTAAAAAAGGTATAGTGATTAAGTATTACCACTTATTGGGATATAGCAAGTACACATGCACGATGCCTCCTTATGTAGAGGAGTACGTATACGTTGCAAAGATAGCCGCACGCGTACACAAGCTAACCATTTATAGCATAGCCCCACACTAGTAATCATGCGATTACTAATATGTTACTAAGCGGCCAAATGTTATATCCGCCACCATAGATCATAGATACGGTATTAAGGCTCCGCTCTCCAAACGACCTGTCCTGTCGGTAGAATACGGTGTACACGTAATAAGCTAATAGCTTATTCTTCTTATTCATTCTGATTCTTGTTTTGGGGGTTAGTCCCGCGCCCTTCAGTCATGTGACTATTTGGCATGTGGTTAAACAATTCGCAACAGCTGATTATACCGACAAGACCTGAACGCACCCTTCTCGTTGAATTGAGTTATTGCGAATCTCTTATTTGTACACCAAGGCGCCTGCAAGATTTGTGGAGGTGCGCTGATAAAAGTATCCAATATTGTGACGACGGCAGCACTACGACGGCAGCACCCATTAAAGACAATCGTAAAGATAATTAAACTGCGTATCCGACGGCTCAGCAGCCCACAGCTGCATAATTTCTTGCTGTAGCCCAGCTATCCTCTCCATCGTCTTGTTAAATTGCGGCGACTTCTTTATGGTTTCTGTATGGATCTTTTTACCTTACAAGCACTTTCCTACCGTCATCGTGGGATTGACTTCAATTGTATGAACCATTTGACGGGTATTTCGCATAATGAAATGGTCAGGTATTCAGCGTTCGGCTTAATCAAGGCGATGCTCCCCGTCCAGTTAGAAGATCTCTCAGTAAGGGACCAGTGAAGTCTAAATTTAACAATCAGTATTTCCTGTGACATAAAGCCTCCAATGTATATCGATCACTTCAACTTCGATTATTTCTTCGAAAGTGAAGGTACCATGACTAAGTCAACTGAAATCTCATGTTTGCGCGGTACTACTTGTAGGCCAAACCTGGGCATGAGTGCTCTCCACATAAGAAACTCGCATACAGATATATTTGTGGTACCGCGCCCGCTGAATGAACTGAAGGTACCTGTATCAAAGTATGTAGTGGAATAGCATCCAGCTCGGAATACGAAATAATCTCATGTTGGCCACTGAATTCGTTCTAGAGGATCTCCTAAAGTTGTACATATCCTCCAGTGCATGCTGAGAGGTATCATAATGCAGACAGCCTTCCAAGCGGTCAAAATCCCCGCATTAGTCTCAAAGTGATAACGCGCGCGCATTATTATAACAGGCTATTTAACTAGGTGATTGGTAGACCGGCCCTTGAATGGTTGTGGTTTTCGATGTCGGGCGTCGCAGCCACCATATAGGGAGGCGTGATCTGCGAGCTTTACAACCTTAGATTTTCCAGCATCGAATTTCGTTATCGGATCGGCCCGAGCCATTTACCAGTAAATGAAGGTCCCGGTGATGTCCCAAAAAAGTTAGCCAGTGTTAGCATAACAAATACTATGATTTGTGGCTAGAGGTAGGACCAGCCATAAGACGATCTCAGCTCATATCTTCCCATTTCACAATATCTTTCACCCAACAGTTATAATTGGATTTTATTATTCACAAGTCATAAAAGAGACCCCACTCTATCATTTGTATTCCCCATACCTGAAACTGACTTATCAGATCTACTCTGTTATTTATCTTCCGTATTAGCATCTTTAATCCCTTTAACACTGTGAAGCAGCTTAACCGAATGCGTTCGTAGGCTATCAGCAGGAATCCTGGTACAGAAGGAGAAAGAGTAAGCCTTCCAATGATATATATATATAGTGCGAAAGGAAGGTAGTAGAACGGAAGCATAATGCAATTTATACAAACCTTAGCACGCATCTTAATAGTAATTCCTATAATATAATCCTTAGACAATAACTTGGTCATTGCCCATAAAATAACCAGGTGGATAACAAATAACCGGCCAAACTTCGCTTCCGAATGCGGGCTAGAATCTAGATAGGTATAGCGGCACCATGTGTATGATAGCAAAATCCCGTACTGCACTGTATAATAGTAATTGGATCATTCCGCGAATCGCAGCACATTATTATCTTCTATCGATTGTGAAATAAGGTATGTAGTTTTAAACTTTCGGTATTATTACTGGCTCAATGCCGCGACTGCCTCATTTGTAATATACTACTAAACGCCGCTACAGTCTAAACCTCCGCGACTTGATCGTAGGGTGATATTTATCACTTGCTGGGGAAAAGGAAGCATAAATACGCGCAACCCCAAGCTATGGCTTCGAGCTTTGTATCTGGGGGAACCATCGACAAACTGGCGGAACGCGATGAAGAATGGCGCCAGGCGGCAGGAGGAGCTCGATGAAGAGTGCTGACGAAAAGTGCTGACGAAAAGCCGCATAGTGGCTAAGCAGGAGGCCTTTGAAGAGTACATCTATCTAAACCATCAGTTCCGCACCTTAGATGAGAACGAGGTCGAGTTCCTCGACTGACTACTTGAATCCACCCGAGCCAAGGAAGCCGCTGTTAAGAAGGAAACGGCCGAGCAGCTTGGCCACGACATCTCCACCTCTTGCATCTACGTCTCCATCTCTTCGATCAACCACAGTGCTGGAATCGCCACCATCGCAAAAACAGCCTTCTTCACCTAGTAGATCGCAAACATCTGGGAAAGTCTCCCCAAAGGCCGCTCTGTTCCCCTCAGGCTAGGTGCTTATAGTTCTAGCGAGAAATAATAAACGACCTCCGACCAACTATGTCTCAGGTGACCCCCATATTGGATTGCAAAAGAATTTCTTAAGTAATTTTCGATCCTACCGCTTGGTACTACGATAAACCATGATACAAGGCCTCCTTCAAATTGCTGGCAACTATCAGATGAGTATTCGTTGTCTCCATGATCTAGGGCTGGAAGATTATGACGTTGCTAGCGAAATCTATAGCTCGATTCACAAAATATCTATCTCATTACTTGGCAACAGTAAGATCTGGGTTAGTACCAGCTGTATTACTTCATCACTTTGCAACCAACCCAGAACACCCATATTCTTTTAGTCAAAGAACCCAAAGGGGAAGGCGACAGGTGCGCATTTTCGACGTTATCTGAAGTACAGCCCATGTAATGGTGAGACATGAGACTAATATCTTTGCAGTTCAGTGATATTGTAGCGAATTATAAAGATGGAAATAATACCAACCAAAATATGAATGCCGTTTAGACCCTGCTTGAAGCCCACGCTCTAAATTGCGCAAGGTGTAATCCTCCTTTGCTTCAGGGATGAATATTCGGATTAAACGTCACTGCTTCAGAGTCCCTCCCCTTTAATCCCTTTGCAATATTCATTATCAAAAATTGCTCAATCGAGCTTCCTTCCCAAAAACAAGCTCCTGCAAGACCTACCTCCTGATAAAGATAAAAATGAAAATAAAAGTAAAGCTCGCCCTAGGATACAATTATCAATGGCTACGTGGAGCCCCCCCACGGAGACACTGGCAATGATGCTATTATAAACGAGCAGTCCGTATGACGGGTTTGGAGATGAGAGAAAAAGAAGCCGGCTGGAGCTGCTAGCCAAAACAAGATCCAGGTGCACAAATCGCTGCGACATAGCAAGCTTAGCTTCAAGATGACACGATCAACACAAGAATAGCCCCTACAGTTGAAAGTTTTTGTATATGTACTGTACAAATAAAGTCCCCTGTCTGTTTTCCATGTGCCATTATCTAAAGATCAAAAGTGACAGATTCTGCATTTACAGCAATAGATGCCACAAAATGCCAACCGACGGTGGCGGTGGTGATTTTAACGGCACTTCCTTCTTCATGCTCTTCATCTTCTTCCTCCAAACACTATACTTGCATTATATACCACCTGATCCAGAGGCCTCCGTTGCGCGTGGAACTGTCGTTCGCTGTCTAAGATTGCCCCTGTTCCTTAACGCATTCTTTGCCTTATTCTCCGCGACCGTGATGGCCCTCTTAGCTCTTTTAGATTTGTTGTCGGCCTCTTGCCTGCGTTTGTCTTTTTTCTTGTTTTTTTTTTTCCCTCTAGAGTGCATCGTGGGAAGAAATTAATGAGCCTCCCTTGCCTAGGCTACTCCGAGCGTGCGGCCTCAGCTTGTGAGTTTAAATTGCGCTGGCACGGGCCCGCGCAACCTCCATCTCGTGGAGATTCCCACGCATAAGAAAGATGCCCGTACGCTCCGTGATAATCTTGTATTGAGCCCGGGATAGGGAGCTGAATTCGTCCCGAACCTTGTTACCAATGTCTCGAAATGATATGTTAGTTAAGAATAGCCATCTCGAGCAGATCCTCACCTGGAACTCCTTCTGTTTAGGCTCATAGGCCAAGTGGGTGTTTCTCGGCCGCGATTTGCGTATCGTTGGAAGCACATCCCGTGTGTTCGCTTGCAACTCGTGCGGCCTCATGATATCGTTGCCACTTTTATAAGGGGACTGGTAGGGAGTATCATAGAACTACTACTACAACATCATACATATGTCTTTTCATTGCTCTCAATGTCCGATTCCTCTAAAATAAAACATTGTCCGATCTATTGATACAATTTTCAGTGTGCAGCTAGTATGCGATATAAATGGCACACTGTCAAAAACGTGCATCCCCAAGATCCAAATTTTGCTTTTACCGTATAGCGGTTGTCTTATTTGATAGCCTATGTGATTTCTATAGCTTGTATGTATATGGTATCGCAGTACGTGCCATGATAGTTTTCCCGTGTGGGCGGTATATCTGTGTAGCCGTTTATATCTTAAAGGCTATAAGCCTACGCTAAAGGTCCTAAGGCTGAGGCGTTTGAGAATTGGCTGGGGGAGCAGATTTTAATCATCATTCATATAAAGAAAAGAAAAAGACGGGAGGACCAAGGGAGGAAGTCATTTGTTTAGTCCCGCCATCGCACAAGAACATCATCTGTCCGGAATCGCTGGGTGTAAGTCGACTCTTCGAGCGGAGTCCGAAATCCAGTCTTGTATGCGAGCAAGCCCGCCTGTGCAATCATGATGCCGTTATCGATACAAAACCTTTCATCCGTTGCGTGGACGCTACCTCCGCGGTCTCGCGCCATGATGCCCATCATCTCTTGGAGCCGTTCGTTGCAACCGACGCCGCCCACGATTAGGACCTCCTTGGAACCTACGTGAGCCATGGCCCGTTCAGTGATCTCGACCAGCATCGCAAAGACGGTCTCCTGCAGTGAATAGCAGAGGTCTGCCTGTGTGAATTTGATATTTCCGTTTGTATCCGTCTGGCCAGTGACGTCGTTGTCATCAGCAACACCTGTATCTTCGTTGTCAAGACCCCAGGAGGCTGCCAGGGCCTCAACCGCGGCTAGGATTCCCGAAAAGGAGCAATCCATACCCTTAACTGTGTACGGAAGCTCGATCAGTCGCTTCCCCCTTTTCGCCAGCTGCTCGATGTTGTATCCTGGAGCGGGATCGTTGGAAATCCGCAACGTTCGAGCGAAGCGGTCTAGGCAGTTCCCTACGGCGATGTCGAGTGTCTCTCCGAAGATGCGGTACCGTTGCGAGCTGTACGCGATGACTTGAGTGTTACCGCCTGAGACATAGAGCACGATAGGGTCCATGGCGCCGGTGATTTGCCGGCCCATTTCGATGTCTAAGTTAACATTAGTGGGTGTGGTCCGAGGATATGTCCCGTAGTAATTATACTAATAGGGGAGCTGGAAGGGGAAAGAAAATGAATGATCAAAAATCATTCAAGGAAATACAAGATTTTATGGTGAACATTCTAAGAGCGGAAGTATCCCAAACAATATATACATACGTCCAACGCAGTGATTCACTCCTACCATCTCCTTTCCCCAAAGAAGGCTGAGCATGCGTGCTGCAACGGCAACGCTCTGCAGTGGGGCACCCATCCCGGGTCCCTTGGTGTAGCAGATGCAATCAATGTCGCGAACGCGCACTTTGGCCTCCTTAAGCGCCTGTTTCACAAGATCCACCACCCATATGCGATGATGTCGTGCTGTGTCTTTAGGCAGGAAACCCTCGCCTACAGGAGAAACAAACGTGTGTCGGATATTGGAGAGAATCTGGGCTGGGCTCCCCTCATCGGGATGCAACATCACGCCCACCCCGAGTTTATTAGCCGAGCCCTCAAGGCCGATGGCGATCATGGTTGGGATTGAGCTTGCATCTATGAAATCTATGAAAGAAGGGGGTAGGAAATATAATTATGTTCTCTGTTTCTCTTTTTGAGATATTGATTACTACATATGGAAGGTACTATATAATTAATTAGGTACCATAGGTTAGGATGATCAGGGAGCAGTACGAACAGACTACCGTCACGTCGAAAGTAGGTAGGTATTTCTTCTATCTCATATCATACTTTACTATGATTTTAAATGGTTGATATACTAACTAGTGTCCTCACCGCCGGAAATGGATATTGTTATCTCCGTTGTATCTGAGTTCGTTATTGATTGGCCCCGGATCGAGTTGGTTACAATACGCGTTCTTTGCATAATACAAGAACACAAAGCACTCAGATGATACTGTATCATACCTATACATTAGTATCATTGGGTCTAGTATTATCATATGTATGATATAGTACTATAATATACTAACTAGTAGTTACTACTGCATAATAAACGACCTATTATCATCATAACTATATAACAATAATAATAAAAGGACAAACGAACAACCGAACTCGGTATCTACAGTCATCCACTTCCATAAGCTCCCAGCTTCATCTTGTTTCACTCTTCCAGCTATCTAATCTACTACATAGGAGCTTTGGGGGCCAATTTTCGGATCCCCGTGTGAGATTCTGATTCTATTCCTCTATATATATAACAATATTGACTCTGTGCGGTGGACATATGACACTAGCGCTCTCGTGATTTCCCTTCCCCTCCATTCCTCAGTCTTGATACCATGTCCAGAGCAAGTCACTTTGGCGATTCTGATAACTGCTTCCGGCATCGGTCGGATGAGTTTATGTCATGGCTGACACAGAACCCCGGAGTGAGGGTCAATCCGAACATCCAGATTGCTGACCTTAGATCTCAGGGGCGTGGTAGGGGTATTGGTAAGTGGAGAGCTCTTTACCTTCTGGGTATATTGATGACTGGATTGTAAAGTCTGAGAATAACTGATTTCCTGCTATGATAGTGGCTCGTACTAATATCTTGGGTGGTGAAGAGCTGTTTGCCTTGCCTCACAATGTCGTTCTCACTGTTAAAAACTCTAAACTCAAGGATCACATCCCCCAAGATCTTGAAGGCCTTGGACCTTGGCTCTCTCTCATGGCTGTGATGATCTACGAGTATCTTCTCGGTGAAGCGTCGGCATGGTTTGCCTACTTCAAGATCCTTCCAACCAAATTCGATACCCTGATATTCTGGTCGGAGTTAGAGCTGTCAGAGCTTCAGGTCAGCGCTATCATTAACAAAATCGGCAAGCACGATGCTCAGAAGTCTATCCTCGAATGTCTAGCGCCCATAGTGCGAAAGCATTCATCTCTCTTTCTGGTTCCTGGAAATTTCTCACCTTCTGATGGTGTGGCCGATACAAAGGCACTGCTCGACCTCGCTCATAGAATGGGGTCGCTCATCATGGCCTACGCATTTGATCTCGAAAAGGGCGAGGTTGGGAATAGTGGGGATGAAGACAGCTACGTAACTGATGACGAAGAGCAGTTATCCAAAGGGATGGTGCCACTAGCTGATCTTCTTAATGCTGATGCGGACCGAAACAACGTTAGTCCGAATCCTCCTCTATCTATCGCGGTCGATCGTAAAACTA
The DNA here is from genome assembly GCA_019804575.2 of Pseudotulostoma volvatum. Lineage (NCBI taxonomy): Eukaryota > Fungi > Ascomycota > Eurotiomycetes > Eurotiales > Elaphomycetaceae > Pseudotulostoma > Pseudotulostoma volvatum. The sequence goes on along the minus strand of JAHQZX020002688.1, from coordinate 28,436 downwards.
AACGGTTGTTCTCTTCTAGGCGCGTCTTTTTCAGGAGGAAGAATTTCTTGTTATGAGGTCAATCAAAGATATCAAAGCAGGAGACGAGCTCTTCAACGATTATGGAGAGATACCTAGAGCAGACCTTCTCAGACGATATGGCTATGTTACCGATAACTATACTCAGTACGATGTTGTTGAACTACCATTGACCATAATCTGTGAGGCTGCCGGACTTAACAATGCAGAACCTGAAGATCAGCCACAGGTATGCATATCATCTTCATTTACTCTCCTCTAGGTTTTGATATTGACATACTGGACTAGCTTGGGCTTTTAGAAGACTTTGATCTTCTCGATGATGGATATAGCATCCAAAGACCGTCTTCAGAAGCGTCGCTACCCGATATTTTCCCTGACGAACTCCTGATGTTGACAAAAACGTTGACCCTTACCCGTGAACAGCTACTTCAGCATCGATCTAAAAATAAACCGCCAAAGCCCAAGCTAGGGCTTCGGGAAGCGCAGCTGCTTCTTCAAGCGGTGCAAAAACGATGGGCCCAATACACTACAAGCATTGAACAGGACAAGGTCTTGTTAAAGAAACTAGCTCACCTGGGATTTTCGGTGCCTTCGGAACAGCCACTTTTGCGGCAAAGAATGGCTACTCAGGTCAGGCTGGGGGAAAAAGAGATCTTGCAGCAATTGTCAGAAAGGTTGACGAATTACGTCACTAATCTTGAAGTGATGCGCGCATCGGCCAAACGGAATGTATCGGGCGGCAATGAGGGCGGGGTAAAGAAGGCGAAGCTCCGAACAAGATAAATTCAAATTCGGTAGAACGAACCAGTCATCATGGTAGGTGGCTGCTCAAACAAGCCACAGAAAGGTCAATAGAGGTAGGTTTTCTAATGGCCATCTTCAGATTAATATTCTCATATTCTGCTGATCTACCAGCGGTCGCATATCTACTGACTGATTGATTTCAGTTGCGAAAGTTATGTACATTGAAAATTCCAAAAAGCTACAGAGTACTCCAGAATGTCATCGAATCAGCCCGCATCCAGTTGACATGCCACCCCATAAAGGATCAGAAGTGGGAGTTTTTGACCTGTATTGAGAAGAGATCTCAGCATACCAAACTCGGTACAGGGTAATACAATACACGTTATGATATTATTCAATAAGACAGACGCCGTCCATGCAAGAGAGAGGAGAAGGAGAATAATCATGTCGCTGAACTTGCACTCATCGCACCAGATCCAGGATTTGATCCCACCGTCGACCCGACATTAACAGGGCCGGAGGCAGAAGCTTGATCGATCTGCAATCGTCGCTGTGCCTGAGACTGTGCTTGGGCCTGCGCCTGCGCATATGCCTGAGCTTGGGCTACAACTTGGTCGCGAGCCTTTGCAGCCATGATTGCTCGATGCTGCATGATCTGGACGTCAAATCTATCACACTCGAATAGCAAATCCTCGTCACAGTCATCGTCGTGATCATATTTAAAGCGGTCAAGTTTCAGCGGGTCGATGCCCATTTTACAACGGGATGCGATGTTACGACGGTCAATCATTATCCGACCACCTCGCCCGATCCGTCGTCTAAAGGAGGGTATCCGACTAGAGTCGTCCTCCAGCTCCAATGTCTGGGAAGTGAACTTGTCTCGGAAATACGGAAGACCACCGTCTAGAAAAGGATCGTTCATGTTCCCGGTTGAATCAGAGGAAGGCGGAGTCGGCAGTTGTGTGGTGATCGCGGGACGAAAATCGGTAAAGAAGCTCTTCTTCGGAGACGGAGTGAGCGGTGCCATGGTGATGTCCACATATCCCTCATTCCATTTGATATGCTTTGCCAAGTTCTGCTTGATGTCACGCAGAATCTCATTTTCCTTCTCAGCTTGCACGTCCTCCAGCAACTGAAGGTCTTCTGCAGCCTGCGCACCAGGTCGTTGCGGAATACGAAGTTGCGGAACCACCGGCCGTTGCATGGCCGGAGCTTCAATGGGTTTCTTCTTCGGCTGTTGAGTATCAATCAGATCATGATTCGATGACAACGATTTCTCTCCTTACCTTCTGATTGATCAGATCCTCATCGTCATCTTTAATCCCGAGTTTCCGTTTCATTTCTTTGACCTCTGTCCGTTGCAGGAAAATTTGGCGCTCGACACCGAACATCTCTCTCCTCGCTAATTCGCGTTGTCGGACAAGCGCAACCAGCTGCCGTGCATCTTCAAGCTCCTTTCTCAGCCGCCTCAGCTTCTCAGCACTCTGTGCATCTCTACCACGAGTCTTGCGAGCTTGGCGAGCTTCTCGTCTACGAAAACAGACATATGGGTCACCATCATCAGTCTCTTGACCGGTTTCGAACTGCAATTATTAGTATTAACCTGTCAACGACTATAGAAGGTCACACACCTTGAGGGCTGATTGTAAGGGATGGTTCCCGCTCTTAATTCTTCTCGCTTTCCAGTGTTGATAGATTTCATGTGCGAATTTCTTGACACTATCCTCAACACCAATATCGAATGCCTCTTCCATATCTGTATATAACAAGACCGGTGGATTGTCAACCGCTGCAAATGGCTGCTTCGTTTGTGCCGTCTCTTCGAAGAAGCTCATTACCTCTTCAAATTGGTCCTCCGTGCACTGCGTCGACGCATCATGCCTGTTATTTATGACCCTAAGGAACACATCATCGTCCTCGACCATGTTGTATGGACATCCACAGCAATCCTCAACGGTCGAGGAGAAGCGGATGTACGTTGCAGGCTGAGAGAACGTAGGGGGGTAGAGTTCATCATATCGGATTGAGCTAAGGATGGTTTCTGGGGTTGGGATGTTAGCTTCGCTGACTTTACCGAGCGCAGCGGCATTGATAGCAGCTTGAAGATGAATTTCCTATCAAGCATCTTGGTCAGCTGTTTCAATGTCCAGACCTGAAGATCTAATCACGTGTTATGGTTGCAAGTGCCGAGCTAAACCAAATCGGGTTTGTACTCACAGATTCTTCTGCTTTCTCAACACCAGTTTCAACTTGCTGGATGGCACTTTGGATCTCATCCTCGATGATATCGACCTGGTCCTCCCTTACTATGGGAATGGAGGCCTTGGAGGTCAGCTTTTTTGGACGCGTCCTCCCCATTCCCCGGTACCTAGTCATACGATCTCTCTAGGCACAAAACGCCGACGATCATGAGATCAGTGAACCAATATTGGCATCAAATTAAAGCCCTGCTCATACGATTTCACGCAAATGTATTTTCTTGATGAAAATCGATGTGTGGCGGGTTTTATTGATGGCTGAAAACTCGGACCAACATCGCGGTTTGTTGAGTTGACGTTGCGATGTCACTAGGCTGTGGCCTGTTTTGGCCCAGCGCACGGTCTCAGGGGTTCGCTTGTTTATCCTATTCAGGCTAGTGCGGGGATACCTAATATCAGAATCCCATCGGTCTTGGCGTTCTGGAGTAGTAGTATGTACTATATTATGACATGACAGTATAAACCAGCTACTAGTTAGGTCATATCATAACCTTTAGTTTGAGTTACTATTCGCCTTCACAAGTCCTCCAATAAACTCCAGCCCCGATAACCTCAACCCACTTTTAAACCACTCTTATCTTTCCTTCACTCTAAGAAATCATTGAGCCCTTTTGTCCCGTTTATCCACCAACGGTAGTCATTACTCTAGTGTTGTTGTTGAAGCTGTTGACTAATCTCTTTAACGACAACCCCACTGCCATGGATCAATCAAGCGAGCCCAATCGCGCCGCGCTATACAACACACGGAGAAGGCAGGGCTCTGTAGGAGCTTCCCAGGTTTTAGATAGCATAGTGTCGGCGTCAAATTGTTCGTTCTGAGCTGCTATTTCCGTGAGAGATCCTAGCGCTTGCTAATCAACCTCACCGCTACAGTCGATCGGGATGAAGTTGATCGGCTCCGCAAACGGTTTATGAAGTTGGACAAGGTTCGGGGACACGTGCTGCGCTGACTAGGCACGATCGCTAATTTCCATGAAAATAAGGATAAATCGGGTACGATTGAACGTGAAGAGTTCCTTTCACTTCCCCAAGTTGCGTCCAATCCTCTTGCAACGCGGTATGTGGACCTACGATGTGTAGACTAGAGTATATGATCATGGTCACTTATAGACCTTCCCCGACACTAGGATGATTGCGATATTTGACGAAGATGGCGGCGGCGACGTTGACTTCAAGGAGTTCGTGGATGGCCTCTCTGCGTTTAGCTCAAAGGGGAACAAAGAGGAGAAATTACACTTTGCGTTCAAAGTTTATGACATTGATCGTGACGGGTATATCTCGAATGGCGAGCTCTTCATAGTCCTAAAGATGATGGTTGGCAGCAACTTGAAAGATGTGCAACTGCAACAGATCGTGGACAAGACGATCATGGAGGCCGATAAAGACCGTGATGGCAAGATCAGCTTTGAAGAATTCGCGAACATGGTGGAGAGTACAGATGTTAGTACGAGTATGACGTTGAGTATGTCAAATCCCTCTTCCCCGGCATTCAAAATATACCTCTGGGGGTTGAACTCCTGTGGTAGATGCCCTCCGTGGTCATACTGACCCCCGACAGGTCAAATTTAGGCGCTTGGTGCTATCAGCTTCTTGTTATTTCCCTCTACACACCCTTCATTCTTCATGACTAATGCGTAGCGACTTCTATCGAAAGGCGTCTTTTGCGTCCGATCAGGATATTGATGCTCCATTCATCATTACATCGGTGAATCACCGTTTCACTCGCGCCATTTATCTCACCTAGATATCGGTGTCCTTAATGTGCTATGGAGTTGACAGGACCTCTTTGGACCTTGAGCTCTGTTCATTTGGCTCATCTGTTCCTTCCAATATTAATAATTGCCTTCGCTACCTTTTCCACGACTTTGGGCATGCCTCAACTGGGTCTGCGATGTTTTTTGCTTCATCGAATTATCAGGCACTCTATGGAGTTCCTCAATCACTTAACGCATTACTATCTTACTCTCTGGAACCATTGATGATGATAGATCGACCCAGAAGAAAACTTTCGGTTCCTTTCATATTCTAGTATAAATTTCAATAGCTTCTTTATCACCATGTATACGTATTGTCGGTTAGGTTGAAGAGGTCATGTTACATTCTATGATATTCAAAATCGTGTTCTTTTATTTTTCTTTGGGTTGATCCATATCCTAAATAACTAGTCCAAGAGATCTATTTATTATTACTTGATACATATCATGAAACCAATGCTCATTTTATTTCGACTATCTTATTTTGCTGCCCTCTGCTCTAGTAATTATTATTATGCATTTGCAATCAATATCTTACTAGACTCTGCTGACCACTTTTATTCCGTGGATGATGTCGTGTTAATTTGGTGATCAGCATTCGGAGAGGGTGAAGCCAGCTGTCACCAACCATCCACATTATTGCATGGATGATCATAGCAACTCCCAATCTTCGTATCCCAGACAGTTGCATGCTCGGCGTGCTAGCATCACCAGTTTACGATCAACGGGGAAAGACCATTCATATTTTCATATACGGCAAAACCCTTCACGTACCCGACCTAGTGCCTAACCTAGCGACTCACATGAGTTGGGAATACACATATCATAGTTTGATACCATGAGTATTGGTGCTCAATTCGCAGCCTCGCTCTGACCTATTAACGTCCTAAAGTTTTGCACAAGACTTGGCTCCGGAGCAATCCTTCCCAATCGGCTGAGTTGTTTGTTCCCTGTACACACATGTATGATAGATAGATAGTAATATGTCCCGGGCTCCCGGCCAGGAGTACATGTGTGTACTATGTAGCAGGGTTTCATGAAATACCTGGGAGAAGGCGGTGTGAGTTTTTTTCTTTCTTTCTTTCTTTCTTTTTCGATATCTTGGATCAAGGACATAAAAATGGGTAGAACGGACGGGAGGTGGTGCAATTAATTATCTTGTCTGAGACTCTCTAGTATACTACATAGCTGCCTTCGCATCCGTAATAGCATACATGCTGCCATCATTATACCTACCTAATCGATGCAAGGTAGGTAGGTGCCTGAAGCTATGAAATCAAAGGGTTTAAGCGCTCGCACACGAACAAAGTCAGGGCTTTGAGGGAGATTCGTCACTATAGACAGCTTGATTTGGTGAAGTGATGCTATTGCTATTTATATATGTGTGCATGCGTATCGTACATATTATACACTTGGACGTAGACAAGTTGTGGTAATGCACATTTCTCTCATATCTCATCTCCTCATATCAAGTAGGATGTAAACATATCCATGGCCCGGCCACCTAGCTTTCATTCATAAGCACCTTTATTAGGAAGCCCCCCTCCCCAATTTTTTTTTTTTTTTCTTCTTTTGGCTGTTTTTGAGCCCAGTCTCCATTCTACTGGGCCTCTCGTCCCGGTATCAGATATTTAGAAACCGAGATATTTCCATGTTTCAACAGCACAAGGCGTAAGGTTCAAAACATGCGACATCAAGAAGAACAGAGTCCTTGGGTCCGGATTTGAGCTCATACTATGTTGGACTATTCTAATTCGTGGGAATGGATCGGGCATCAAATGAGCTATCGTAGACAACCAAGAGCTCACGCTCCCAACTTTAAAGCTTTGCCTTAGAGTCTTGGATAAACAAGATAGATGACGAGGTTTTTAGGCGTTCCAGTTACTATAAGTACAGTGGAGTTGATAATAATGGTGTTTGCTGAAGGTTGCTGAAATAGCGACTATAGCGACTACAGGTCTTTTCGTAGGCACACTTGCGACTCGAGTAATAAAATTATAGCTTCCTCAAAGTACAGAGTTCATTCTTTTTTTTTTAACATGATATTTTTTTTTATCTCCGCCTCGTTGAACCAAAACCAGTGCTAGGGCGTTCCGGCGAGCGTGTTGAGCTGCCCTCTCCCGAACCATTGTAGAAGCGATAATTCGAGGATGGTCTTCTTAGATATGAGCTGTTATTAGGGCCACTCCTCCCAAACTGGTACCCAGCAGCTGCACCAGTGAACGCTCCGGTCCAGAACCCTGGCCTCCATGGCTGGGCGGAAAATGTGGCATTGGTTCTTGGGGAATCATAGTAATTATATGGAGGAGGTGGTCCCCGTGGATCACCGCCACCACCCCCTCCACCTCCACCTCGACGGGTATTGTTGTTATCTCTTCGTCTATCGCCGCCGAAGCAACAATCCCTTAGTAAAGGAAACAGAATTAAGGCGAGACAGCCGACAAAAAGGATGAGAAATAGAGTGCTTGGCCACGATGTCTCGTTCGTCCACTGGTCATTATAGCCCGTATACCCGAATCGTTGCTCTCCCAGTTCTGTCAATAACAGCCGATACTCGACTCCACAGCTCCCTTTTAAGATCCATTTATCACGAGAGCTTCGGTATCCCTCGCAGACAACGTTGGTAGAACCCAGCTTGAATTCAGGCGGCAACGACGCGGTACAGGTCCACTGGACATCTTCCTCATCGTAATCAAAGCCTTGGTTCGTACAGCGCATGACGTCGACAGGGTTCATTTTGCAGGTGCGCCGAGAGGGTCCAATACATTTCAGCTGTGGTATGGCAGCAACACGTCTCCCATTGGTTAAACGGTCCGCGTGCAATGTCAGGGACTGGACATTAGAGAGAAGGACGGCATCGCGGCCGGGAGGTCTTTCTGCGGAGACAAAAGAGCCGACGAGAAAGAGAGACAGAAAAAAAAGTAAAATACGACTTGAAATCATCGCGGGTACCCAATCGGTAAAGAAGAACTTAGTATGTATTGAACTAGAATCCCAGGGTCTGGAGTTATCACTACATGTAAATTGTTGAGTTAGGAGATAGTAATTCTCTTCTTATTAATAACTGTGCCAAAGGGCCAGATCTCGTCAACTGTACTGTTGCTGCCTGGCCGACGTATTGTTGAACTTCTCTACTTCCACCGTGGCTGAGCTGCAAGGCGAACTGTCAGAAATTAGAATATATTATAACTATTCTGGATAACTAATTATAATAATTAGTAAGAAAGTAAGAACATAAACAGAACCCCCGAGCGGCGAGCACAAAAGGTCCCTTTCTGCCGCCAAGTCTTTCTTGCCTTAGGCAAAAAAGCATCAAGACCATCCATTATGATATATGATTAAATCCATTTCTGAGATTTTGGCATGGGTAAACAATCCATGATACCGGTGATTTCACTCAATTACCGAACGACATGCGATCTGGTCTGATATGTTCAGGATGACACGAGCCCTTTGAGCATCGCTGGCAAACAGCTTGAGCTCCATAACGTGTAGGCACATGGTATTCTGGTGACAGACTCGACTTCGATTTCCGATTGAGTGAGACCATTTGGCGCTGGCCATGGGTGATGAAAAACACTCGAAAGAGAGGGTCATCTACAATGTCTCAATGTCTAAGTGTGTTCTCATAATCGTCTTCAGTATTTCTTTCCCACTGACTATTCAGATGGCACTTCTTCAACCGCAGTCCAGTCATCGTAAGAATACTTGTCACCTCGTCTATTGTTGACGGCTCAAGTCTCTAAATTATATCATCCAGGCTCTCCTTCACTCAAGGTCTTCTCGTCGGTCAACTATCGGTAGTGTTGCTGATCGGTGCCTTTATCAAATTCTTCATATTCGGTGAAGCACCCTCGCCGTCTCGTGGGCTATCAAACCGCACGGCAGCACATCCGCGCTCTTCGTCCATTCATAATCTAGATTTGAATCTGAATACATCAAGATCACCGAGGGAGAAACCATCGACGTCAAACGTCCTTCGTCCGGTCTCTTCGTCATCCACCAATATCCGGTCCATCCTCAGGAAAACATACTACAATGCAGTACCGACGAACTCATCTGGCAAACATGGCAAAAATAGGATGCACCATTCCACCCACCAGCCAGAATCTCTGGATTGGTTCAATGTCTTGATTGCCCAAACTATCGCCCAATACCGTCATACAGCGTACCTTTTGAAGGACTCCCCAACCTCGTCCATTCTCGACTCCCTCACCGCGGCATTGAACAATCCAGAGAAAAAGCCGTCCTTCATTGACACCATAAAAGTTACGGATATCTCATTGGGCGAGGAGTTCCCGATTTTCAGCAACTGTCGTGTGATCGTAGTGGACGATCCAAATTCTGATAATGGCAGATTGCAGGCCTTGATGGACGTTGACCTCAGTGATGACAACCTGTCCCTAGCCATTGAAACCTCTCTGATACTAAATTATCCAAAACCATACTCTGCTGTCCTCCCTGTTGCTCTGTCGGTATCCGTCGTTCGCTTTTCGGGAACATTGTGTATCTCTCTCATACCTGCCGCGACGTCTCCAACGCACAACCCCTCTCTATCTTCTTCCCCAGCCGCACAGCCAAATGGAAGTACACATGCCTCTCCTCACAATGACTCATCCGAAAGCCGTGGACCATCGCCACAAAAATTCGAGAGAACCCCGGAACCTAAGAAGGGCGTTCCCAAGACCAACATCGCGTTCTCCTTTCTCCCAGACTACCGCCTGGACCTTTCCGTGCGTTCCCTTATCGGCTCTCGGAGTCGCCTGCAGGATGTTCCCAAAGTTGCACAGCTGGTCGAGGCTCGTGTACATGCCTGGTTCGAGGAGCGGGTTGTCGAACCTCGCTTTCAAGTTCTTGGGTTGCCAGATTTTTGGCCCCGGATGGGCCGAACAGGTGTAAGGCCGGGGGAGGACGGTGAAAATGGGCCCACAGCGGCTAACGCTCCAACCTCAGGGACGCCAAGGCAGAACACGACGGATGTACAGTTGGACGACATGGAACAAGGGGAACGCGGTGAACGGGAGGGATTAAAGCACCGCAGAGGAACTAATTCAGGGCTACGCTTGGATAGGATGTCGCAGTCCAGCGGTATTAGTGTAGGGACCGGTGGTTTTCAATGCCAGGACACGGTTCCCGAAGGTAGTAATATTAGCACCTCTGAGCGCTTGGGGATGCCCGGAGCAATGCCCGGCGGAGTCCCTATTTCATGATACATGAACGACAATTAAAAATGTATTATAGATATTGGTAGGCTTTCTTATTAGCTAGAAAACTCTACACGAATCTCAAGTCTAAATATATGAACATTGACACCGTTCCCTCAATGCTGGGGTTTCAGATGACCGCTTACCCCTGCAGTGATGTAACGTAGAGCGCTCGCTGTGTCGCGATATACTCTTTGCTTGCGCAAAGGTTGAATAGGACATCTTAGGAAAGAGATAGGCATCTAACAGACTCCATTTGAGTTTCTAATGATCATTAATTACAACAAGGACCGTATACGAGACAATTGAGCAAAACAGTCAACAGGAAAAAATATATATATATTTGTTAAATTAACAAAAACGTGCATAACGCACGTCTAACGATACCATTCATTCTAGCATCTATACAGTTTATGCTATACTACCCAGTGTGACGTACATACCCGATTCCATGTCTGGCCGGCTTGTCCAATCAACTGCTCCGGTCAATATTAATTAGCCGGCACGGCACGGGTATTTACGGTCTCGAGGTAGGCCTGTCGGTGAGGGTTGGTGTCGACCTCTGGACTGCGATTGAGCGCAGTCCATTTGGGTTCGTCTTGGAAGAGGCGCATTGTCCTGATGTACTGTATATACGTGGAACGGGATTCGGTTAGTCCCCTTTTAACTGCTGATTTGGAGTTCGGCTAGATATGTAACCATTCCATCTTATCCAAAATACTTGTCTTTCGGGTACATTCATGGGAAAAGCAATAATAACCATAATCATAGGGGGGCACTGGGGAAAGGTGAAGCATACATTATTCATATCCGTCGTGAACCGATGGTAGATGCCAGCAGGGAGAATGATCAAATCATTCTTCTCAACCCTGATACGCACCCAGTCGTTCTGGCCGTCGCGAACGTCAAAGTAGCCTTGTCCGTCGAGGATATAACGGATCTCTTCATCCTCATGAAGATGTTCACTAAAAAACATCTTCACTTTCTCCTCATACACGCTGCCCATTTTTTCCGGTGAGACGGTGATTTCATCGCGGTTCTTGTAACCCCGGTCTTGCGCTAGCTGGTCAACCGTCGACAGCTCCGGACAGTTCCAGTACAGAACCCCGATTGAGGCTAGATAAGCTTCATCAGCGATGCGGCCCGAGTCGTGGGCTTCGCGTTGGTCGCTCTAGAGTGGTTTATTTTTGATCCCACAGTGTCAGTTGAGACAATTCTTCTCATTTCGTCGCGAAGGCGAGGCCATCTTTCTAAGACTTACAGGGTTATTGTCGTACCAGTATGCCCTCATTTTCGAAGCTCTTCCTTTTCCTCTTCAACCAATTTTCTAAGAATTGCGAATATCGGGCTTCAGTTCTGTGAGAAATGAGATACTATTATACATATGTACATTGGGTAGTACCTATTACACCTGGGGATTGCGTGCTTATCAAGGGAGCAGCTGAGGTCGATGATACAACCACCCCAATCAGCCAGAATTTGAGTCACCAAGGCCAGGGCGGTGAGTACACGCCTACATAATGATATACCTATGACCAAACCGAAGCCCCAGCAATCAACCCAATTTACAAAGATGGACTCTAGAGCATGTAGAGATGTTAGAGAGAAGCGATAGATGTACTACAAACATTGCATGCTCATCAATTACCGCGCATTATTGACAAGGAGTTAATTAGGGTTGCGGTCAAATGCCCCGCAATATATCGCTATATACTACGCTGAAAAGTGATAGTCAATTCCCAAATGCTAGGTGTTGAATGCCACATCATGAACAAAGTTCTCTCAATTTGAGAATTCTAGATAGTCTCAAAGTTGCTAGTGAGTTAGTATCATACGATGTATGACTCTAGTCCATGATACTGCATTGCCCCCAATCCGAGGGAATCCAAGAACGATGCAGGAATGGAGTCGAGAGTATGGCTTATATGCTAGCCTTTCAGATTTACAAAAGTGGAGTCATCTATAGAGAGAGAGTTACAACAAGCACCGTTCTGAAGAACTTGCAAAATCAATCCCAATTGCTTAAGCACATTCGTAATCGCCTGCTAGAGGGAACTTGATCATATAACTTAACACTCCCACACAATCTCCAGTGAGAGAAGGACATAAGTATAGAGGCTGGTTCAACTCTCTGATTCAAGTCTCTGAAGTATTGAGGGTATTATTACTTACATACAACCAAATTGGATTAGCTAAGTGGAGCCAGTAGAGTTAATGAGAGGAGACACTTCTTCCCATATCCTGTTTTCGCAACTAGGATTCTACCCTCCCTCTGTGACCATATTGATTCAACCTGTTAAGCCTTTCCTTGAAACCCCAACACAAACTTCACGGCCTCGTTTATGCAATAATCGGGTTGCTTATCCTTGGCCGTTGCTCTGGCAAATTTCTGTTGCATTTTCGTAAGGGCGGGACCTACCTCCACTCTAATCTTTTACCTATGACACTCTCGCTCCTCCCTAGATTCAAGCTCGTGGGAGAGATTTCAGCCTTCTGAACGTGAGCTTGGAGTCTTATCACCTTTGTCATACCTTTTAGTTTTCATCTTGACACCAAGATCCTCTCTATGTCTGTGTCCTATGATTCCCCTAGGGCTAGGTTTCAGGGGTTCTATAAGCATTTTGTATAGACTCCTATGATTCTCAATAAACAGTTCCCTTGTTTAGAACTAGTTGCCTAAGGAAGATGAGAGGGATTTCTTTGGCTCTGCAGTATAGGAGAGCGATATTTTCACAGTCAGGAGCGCTCACACCTACCGTTTTTGATGTCTAGAGAAACATTGAAATGCGGGCCGGTAGGGAGATGAAAATAGCACCAGCAGATTTAGCAAGGGAAACTCTATGATTGAATACTATATCTTGTCATTGGTTGAGATGTGATGGAGGTACAAGTTAAAATATTGAGCTGATCATGGGCTTTTTGGGTCTGAAATTCCTACGCATGCTAGCAAACTCCGCATTTTGGCGTCCGGGAAAAAACTCACCGACCAAGCTTTTGTAGTAAATGATCATGGATGCTTCCTGCCTGCCAGTTTTATACGTAGGGCATTGTTATATCCAGTTACACTTTTACTAGATCCAATGACGCTAGTACTGTTTAGGTAACTAATTCGACCAGCAGCTGAGGCTCCACCCCCTTTTTTTTTTCCTCCATAGTATACTAGGAGGCAGCTTGATGCAGGATTCATGCAGAATACAGAGTACAAGACAGGCTTCATACCTGTTTCAGTTAGAGTTCTACCCCAATTCCAAGACGGAGTTCTTCTTTACAAGCAGAGCCCCTCCATCATTCATTCTAAGACTGTTCCCCAATCTAACATGTGTCCTCCAGTGCCTTCCACTTCATTCAACCCATGCCGTACATGGCTTCACCGTTGGGCCTGCTTGGGCCTCCACTAGATACTACACAGCTTTACCAGAGTGTTCCCGCACTTAAAGAAGGTCTACAATTGCTCTCTCGGAACAATGGCTATGCAGTTGGCTCCGACTGCAACGATCAAAAGAGAGGACGAGCTGCTTTCATCTGCTCTAGGGGTTGAAAATACAACCAAACCTTGGTCACGAATCGAATCGGCGGAGCATTGGAACCGCAAAACTAACTGCCCACTTAAAGCTGTTGCAAATATTTCCGCCCTATCGCAGCATAGGAGACCCGCCACGTCTTCAGAGAAGCACTTAAAAATCTACGATATACATAAGCTTGGTCACAGTCCTTCCAAAATACTCAATGCAATCTATACCAACAATCCTAGCACCATATTGGTGGCTCGAGACATTTACAAGCAGCACCCTGACGTCGTTCTTACGGACCGTACCTATAACACAAATCGATTTCGAATGCCTCTTCTTAACATCTGCGCTGTGACGGGCAGCAAGGAAACAATTCAAGTTGCGCTTTGCTTTTAAATAGGGAGAAAGAGGCAGACTACTAGTATACTTGAGCTATAAACGCATTCAAGATCCTGTGCGGGTCAAGAACGATATTCCAGACCCTCTATCGTTGGTTACCAACCGGGAATTCAAGTTGGCTCTAACGAACACATTGAATGCTCTGTTCCCTGATTCTATCCATATTATATGTACTTGGCATGTCAATATGAACATCCTTGCAAAATTTCGAAAACAATTTCCAGCAAACAAACGACAGAATAATACAATTATTCCAGATCCAAAATGGGAGATGTTTCTCAAAGACTGAAATTCTATACTTGAATCTACGTCAGAATCTGAATATGCCGCTCGTTTGGTAGAATTTCGCAAGCATCCGAGGGCCGCCGTTGGTTATATTTTCGACACTTGGCTTAATCCATGGAAGGAGACGCTTGTCTTTAAGTTATTCTGGGTCGATCAGCACTTAAACTTCGGTACTCGAGTCACTTCACCAATTGAGGGCTGTCATGCGTAATTAAAGGATTATCTGAAGGTGTCTATAGGAGATCTTAAGGGTGTGCTTGACCGACTTATTCTGTTCTGACCAAATCAGTATCGAGTCATTGCTCATGCTTCTGTACAAGAACAGATTCAAATTAGACACTAGCTAAATAGACGGTACTTGGATCAAGTCCGGAATTTGGTGCATAACCGAGCCCATAACCGAGCCTTGCATTTTATAAGGAGGCAGAAGGCAAAGATACACGCTGCCGAATCCACTGCTTCTATTCTTGAGCCCTGTCGTTGCACAGTCCAGCAATCAACTGGGGTTCTATGCTACTATACTATCTCACAACGATTGACGTCTCCCAGTTTCATTCTCCCAGAGGATATACACCCTTTTAGTGGTATGATAGGATGAAAGCAAAGACAATCTTCGGAAGAAGTATTAATCGTACACCAATTGTTCTAGAGCCGGTTGTGGTACGTGGAAAGGGCCGTCTTCGAGCATCCAAGAACAAAAAGCAGAGAGGAAATGGAGATACAGCTACTGTGAGGCAGCGGGCGCTGACTTTACCACTACACCACAACGCCAAAAGGCCCAATGGATGACTTGGTAGGTCATCCAGTCAGCGTACTATATGTCAGGTGCCTGACAGCTACACGACGGATCCTTCTCAGCTTGAATATGCTTAATCAAGCCCTGTACCAGTTGTACTTGGTCAAGTATCCACGCTGCACGTTCAATCCGCAACATTGGTTCTCACGGAACAGGCTGAAGTCCCAAAAGGGGAAGAGCCTGAGGCCTCGTCAATAGCTCGGCTTGGACTACGGAGGCTTGAACTTAAGGCTCTAATACATACAATCCTGGTACATTACCACCGCGACTTTACCAGATTAATCCATTCTCTGTGCAGTTACTAGATGATGGTGAAACTGGTTTAAACATCCACAGGTTGACTGTGACCGACATTCCAGCAACTGACCAAGAGATTACCCTCATGATACAGAAGGGGCATTGAATTGACACCAGGTGGTCTTGATTGGCAGAAGGAACTCTAGGAGAACTAGAGTAGGAAGAGGAAAGTATAAATAGAGTCGCCAGAGAATGGAATAGGTTTCTTTTTGTCTTTCCTCTTCATTTTTTATTTCTTTGTTGTGGTTAATGACAATAACGCTATTCTACACGTTATGCGAAACCACCTGCCTAAATGGTACTAGCGGAACTAATGTAGTAAAAATGTAACTGGATATAACAACGCCCTATACATAATATAGGAATGATAAAGCTCTCTGGAGCTCGCTTAAAGAATGATATGATAGCTTTCGCGGCCAATCAAAGACCGACGGGAAAGAACTTGAAAGAGCCAAGAACGGCTCCCTACGCTTATTTTTGTACTTCTATACATACATTAAGACGGAGGATCAGGTCGCGGGCGGATCAATAATACATAATACTACATCCATGAAGCCTCACGCTGTTGGACCAGCCCAGGTAAACCTCATCCTACGTTGCACTTGTCAATATCATGTCGCATGCATGCGCTTTCGACCTGCTCTTCGCGAAGCCTCTTCCTACACTGCCACGGTTTCACCTTCCCCCTATGCTAGAAGAGAAGGAAAGACGAAGGGGCTGTTTCTTCGAATTACCGCCGTGACACTGACGGGTGTAGCGCTTGGGTGGTTTGTCCGGTTCCGGCAGGAGGAACCAAGAAAATCGACGCTCAACCCAATCACCTTTGTGTCATACCAGCTCGTGTCGAAAGAGCCCGCCTCCTCAACAAGCAGCATTTTTACTTTCCGGCCGACCCTGCCGGATGGGAACCGTGGTGTCTATGAATCCGCCTGGCGGGTGGGAATCTGGAGCGCCACATTCAAACAACCGCAGCTGCAGATCGGTAGGGACTATACCCCTCTGCCTCCTCCCATTTTGACTCGGGACCCATCCCGGGGGGCGGCAGCAGAGGAATCGTCAGCTAGAGAGGACGACGGGTCGATTCGGTTCCTCATTCGTCGGGAACCCCATGGTGAAGTCTCCCGCTATCTCCATGGTCTCGATATCGGGGCTAAGATAGAGATTCGAGGCCCGAACCTGGAATACCAGATTTCGCCTGAGGTGAAGGATATCCTCTTTATCGCGGGTGGGACGGGCATTGCGCCCGCACTTCAGGCAGCTTACACGTTGCTTAGCCGCACCAGCGATGGCAACAAACCCAGAATGCACATTCTCTGGGCGAGTCGGCAAAGGGAAGACTGCTTAGGTGGTTTGAATCACTACCACCAGGCCCAGTCCATAAGATCCCGGTGGTGGTGGCGGCCTTTCAAACAGGAACGATCTGCATCATTACCACCTCAATCCTCATCATCGATCTCTCCGCAGACTCACATCGTCAGAGAGCTGGAAGCTTTGAGCACTCAGTATCCCGATCAACTCACGGTGCATTACTTCGTTGATGAAGAAAATACCTTCATTAGCAAGGACTCCATCCTCGCCTTCACGGGCTCGGATCTCGGTATTACTGCCACTATGCGGACGCCTGCACCACCCCAACCGGACATCTATCCTGGGGATGGAGGCAAGAAAGTAATTCTTATTTCCGGTCCAGAAGGGTTTATCAGCTACCTGGCCGGGCCAAAAGTATGGGCTCAGGGACTGCAACAGCAGGGACCATTAAGAGGGATGATGAAGGAACTGGATCTGAGAGGATGGAGCGTTTGGAAGCTTTGACGGAATCTAGATGTCCATTCCATCTTCTATTCTACCCACCGTCAGGAAAGGCTGAGCTACGGAGGGAGCGCTCTTTTTCTGTACGAACTGCTTGTACATTTTGAGGGGGGGAACTGGTCCCCGGCAAAATGGGATAAGAGTAGACAAAAAAGGAATTGATGTCAGTAAAGAATATGTGCGGGAATCAAGGTTGAATCGATCCCGCTTCCATTTCTTTCCCTTCTCTCTATTACCGCATCGTATGTTAAAATCACTTTTCCCCAGCTCTTTGTCCATAAAGAGATCGCGTACCCCAAGATACCGCCTTGTAGGCTAGTGTATCATATGTAAATCGAAAAGGACCCAAACACCTCTACTTACCTCTTCTATTCATGTAGCCGCCATTCAAGTTGCATCACTGCCCCGCCGCAGCCGCATAATCCTCGAGGTATCGGACCAACCTCTGTACATTCTCTACAGGAACGGCATTATAGTTGCTAGCTCGGATCCCGCCTACACTCCGGTGACCCTTGAGACCCTGTAGCAGCCGCTTCTCTGCGCCGGCGAGGAACTCCTTCTCCTTCTCGGCATCGCCATCTGATATGCGGAAGCAGATATTCATCCGGCTCCGAACGGTTCGGTCGGGTACGACCCGGTAAACGTGGGGATGGCGGTCCAGCGCGTGATAGAGGAGCTCTGCCTTGCGTGTCGCGACCCCCTCTTGACCGGAGATTTTTCGCTCACCGAAGGTCTGTACCAGGTTGCCCATCACTTGTCCCGCAATCCAGAGACTAAAGATAGGGAGGGTGTTGTAAAGGGAGTTGTTCTTTGCGGCGGTTGGGTAGTCCAACACGATCGGGCCTGGTACGCCACCGATGTTCAGCTGCTGGAGGAGAGAAGTGGGTGGCGATGCGGTTTGCGGCGGAAGCAGGGACTTGCGTATGATGACGATCGTGATGCCGGTGACTCCGACGTTCTTCTGGGCACCACCCTGTGGGATCACAGACGAATGGTCAGTGGGCGTCGAAAATTGAACAACAAGACGGGCATTCCCGAAGGTCACGGTCGCAAAAGAAAGAGAAGAGCAGGACAAAGGCGTTCACTCACAAATATCAATGCGTATTTGCTCACATCAACCTTCCTGCTGAGGAAATTCGAGCTCATATCCGCCACGATGAGCCGCTCATCCTCCTCGTCTCCGCCTTGAGACTCCAGGCACTTGGGGAAGGCGGGGAACTCGACCCCGTCGACGGTCTCGTTGTCGCAGTAGTAGACAAAGGCGGAGCCCGTGCCGCCCTCTTTCCTCGTCGGGGTCAGCGACCAGGTATCTTCAGCGGGGATGGCGCCAAACTTCCCATTCCGGGCCTTTCTCGCGTCAAGGGCGGTATTGACATGTTTCGGGCCAACCAGACGAATGGCCTCCTGAACCGCTTTGGAGGACCAAGATCCGGTGACAAGATAATCGAGCTTAAGCTCATTGACCTCCTTTCGGAGCCTCTCTAACACCAGTTCATCCACGAACGCCTTATTTAGATCCGGATTCCCTTGGAGGATCTCCTGTTCTGCCCGCCGCCGCCTTCGTTCGACCCAGACGCTGACCAGGTTGTGTACCACGGCGCTGAACTCGCCGCTGCCGCCAGCATGCAGGAACAGGATCTCATAGGAGTCGGGTACATCCAACAGCGTGGTCAGGCTGGCCTTAGTCTCCGCCAGGATCTGGTTCGCAGTAGGCGAGCGGTGTGAGATCTCCCCAAGACCCAAGCCGGTGTTGTTATAGTTGACAAATGCAGCACCGCCCGCCTCGATGACGGAGGTCGGTAAGGGTGCAGGCCCAGCACCAAAGTAAGCCACTTCTTGCCTGCTTGGCATCTTCTCTGCCAAACGGTTAAGGAACTAAGGAAAGTTGGATAGAGAATGGAGACGACGATTGATCAAGTTGAGGTTAGGAGGTAAGTTCCTAAAGCTCTGGTGAACAGAAAGTTGAACATCCGATATGTATGGGATAATTGTATCTTTAGGACAAGTGATTATTTTATATTATAATAATTATTAGATGACTCCAAGAGTATTTATGTGGTAAGATGATACTTGTATGTTCTTGGCGCCGATCATCTCATCCATCCCACTTCCTAATCTTTTTCTAATCATTTTATTATT
Organism: Pseudotulostoma volvatum; assembly: GCA_019804575.2. Lineage (NCBI taxonomy): Eukaryota > Fungi > Ascomycota > Eurotiomycetes > Eurotiales > Elaphomycetaceae > Pseudotulostoma > Pseudotulostoma volvatum. The sequence continues at coordinate 9,221 of JAHQZX020002688.1, read as the reverse complement.
ATATTAATATAATATGATGATCTCTTTTTGGAAAACAAAAACCTCACCCGGTTTTGACTCACCTTCTCTTCAATCAATATTATGACTGGATACCTATGATAATTAATATCCAATATCCACAGGGTTGTAGATGTACAGTAAGCTGCCAAATCTTTAAGCTACAGAACCTTTGTACACCTAATAGTTATAATGGACTTAACCTAGACAGGCAAGACCACGCATTTTAGGCTAGTGCGGGGGAACGATTGGCCAATCAGAGGGGATACCTGTCTGCCGGTAAACTGGTCAAAGAACCGGTTTATCCGGTTTATCCAGCTTCGATCCGGGTTTATGATACTTTTATTGCTTGAACATTCTGTTCAAGTCCTCACCGCCTTAAATCCGCTAAGAGGTACTGTACTTGCGATATATAACTAGGTAACTTACATATCTTCCATCATATCATACAAGCTCGCCACAAACAGCAATGAAGATTGTTCTAATTGCTATTATGACTGGATAACCCTTCAGATTATTCTGCTTTCGAAGCTTGGTAAGGAGCAGCTTGAATCCATCTAGCGGTATCCGCCTGCCTAGGGTAATGAATGCTCCGTAGAAAATTGACGGGTCACGTGTGCCTGCTTATGTCAATGATTTGTTTACAATTCCTCCATATTCCGCATACAACAATCACGCCTTGACGTTATTATCGAGAAATCTAATTCTCCTGACCCCATTTGCTTTTCAAGTTTTCATTGATATACAACCCTAGCCATGGTATTATACCTTTTTCTCTTTCGTAGATTACTAATGGATCAAGAAAATAGAACCTGATGCTCTGGTGTAAGTGCCTTTGTTCTACGGATGACTTCGGATTCATCAGGGAAGGGAAACGGAGGAAAACTTGCTCTAGACAAAAAAACCGTCCCTTAACGACAGATCAATAGGATACCTTTATAGACGAAATCCAAGCTTGCCGTATGTCATCGAAATATGCGGTGCTCGTTATAAACTAACTGATTTGAATACAATCAGGGCCAGCCGCTTGATATCAAGTACACTTTCGGCCTTGGCCAATTATCCATTAGGTTCGGCCCTCTGCGGGAGAGATACGCTGGACGCTTTGGCTCGCAAGCAATAACAAAGCATTCCGGGCAGGCATATGATGAATATTACTGTGCTCAAGAGAAAAGAAATCTGTCTCGCAGGCGAAGCGCAACGCTCGTCGGACAGGTGTACTATGGTTAGTTTGTGTTGGATTCTACTGACGATCTTGATGATAAACTTAAGAAAAGGATATTGTTATTAATCGCTGGCTTGTCAATAATCATAATTTGTCTAGGAATTTACTTCTTACGATTGGGGCGCAGGTGGATCACCATATCGGAAGTAGGACGTATTCAGTTAGAATGCTGTTAGATAAGCGGCTTAGAATAAAGATAACTATCAAGTTGTAAAAAGTAACTGCGCAACTTTTTATGGCCGAGTTGGTATCCAACAAATGCATATGAGTATGGACGGGATCCGTTATTCTGACGGGGGCTAACTTGTTTCGGGTATGGAACCGAGCTGCGTGCCGCACAATCCCTCCCCAGAGCAGCCGATCGTGACGTGTGTATGTAGCGAAGCGGATGACCGGTAGAGATAGATCTATGATACTAGAAGGGTATCACATATTTCCTCGAATTAATTACATACATTTTAGAAATACAACGTGATGGGCTTCATGAATTTTTTAAGTGTCATTGACTTGGTTATCCCGTACAGCCTGTTTGCCCCGGCGAGCCAGTATACGGTTCCACCCACCGAATACCCTAAACATACGCTCCATGTTGAATTGAGCTATTGTAATCTGTACGCCGGGCTGCCTGGGGATTTGGTGGAGGCGGAGGCATTGGCAGCGGGGGGTATCCGCGCTGACGCTGGTCTCCATTCCCGTGACGGCGGTATCAGCCCGTATGGTAGCTGTAAAGGCTGCCCGGATGGTGGTAGCGAAGGCTGCGGAGGCAACTGTGAAGACAACGGCACAGTTGATGGTGTAGCCGACAGCTCAGCAGCCTGCAGTTGCAGGATCTCTCGCTGTAGTCCATCCACCCTCTCCATCACCTTGTCCAGTTGCGATGACTTCTTCTTGCATGGCTTTTGTATAGACCCTCTTGCGCCGCCTCTTGTTATGAGACCTGATTCGCCTTGTCGAAGTATCATGAGCGGCTTGACGAGTGTTCCATATGACGAGAGGGTCAAGTATTCGGCTTTCGGCTTCACGGCGACGCTCCTCATCCTGTAAGATGATTGTCAGCGGACAGGTCCCCGAATCATAAATGAAGATGAGACTCTCTCAGTAAGGTATTGGATTGGACTTTAACTACACGGCTGTCCTACCACTGAGTTGCTATATATAACATGCTTAATCTTTTAAAAATTCATAGAAGCTGAGCATACAGGACTCATGAGTCATATATTATCATATATTATAATAAAGAAGCCCTGTCAGTAAACTTCCTTAGCTCAATATTTCCTTGTTTAGTTCAGTTACCATTCTTGATAACCAGGGGCCCGTGTCTCCCTTCAGTCCCTGCGAGGGACCGTAACCAACTATATTGGTAGGTGTCGAAAGGAAACTAAGCACGGAGAAAGAAAGGAATTCTCTGCGTGCCACGCAGAGAATTGTACGGGATCCTGTGTCATATGATAGGTTTAAACCCTATCATGTGACCATGTCAGTCCCAGAGCACCGATGCAATTCCCATGGAACGCTGACAATGATCCGTTAGTAGAGGTCCAGTGAGATCTAAATCTGACGACACTTACTGTGACGTCAAGCCTCCAATGCGCATCAACAGCTTCAACAGAGAGTTTTTCGACCTCGTTAATTGTTTCTTGCTGGAAAGCAATCTCGTGGCGATGTCTTGCCAGGGCTTCGGGGCGCTGGGCTAGATCGATTGTGGACTGTCTTCTGAATCACCAAAGTCCATTGAACAGAAGGGAAGTACTGTTTGTTTGCTACCACCCTTATCGCAGGCCAAGTCGACTCCCGTATATTCACCAGTACAAGCCGATTGATCGGACCTCCGAACGAGGGCAAACCCCTCCCATTTTGCTTGGGCTTGGGTAGCTTCGAAGAGGGTTTCAAAGGTTTCGTACGTTGTGCTGGGAAGGGTCTCCATGGCCGTAATAGTTGGATTGAAAGTCTGACGAAAAATTGGGTAGCTTATTAGTGTTGTTGTAGATGCAATTAATTCTAACAACAATAGTCAAGCCTCACATATCACGATCGGCTGCTCTGCACACAGCTCGGTTCCATACCCGAAACAAGTTAGCCCCCGTCAGAATACCATAAGAAATCAAATTGTTAACAGGCGATAATAAGATAAGATGGAGATAGCCTATTGTAGCTCATCCAAGGCCCAGCTAAAATTAGTATTTAGATATAGCTAAAGGGATGTGAAATCACGTGCCTGTCTTGGCACGGAGAAAGTCCCATTTTTTTTGGGTATGTACGGACATCTTTTCCTTCCTGGTTGGGAGCATTATTAAATAAATGAAGGAGACGGGGGGTTTCTTCCTTGATTGATTTCCTTGATTTGGAGACGTCAAGGCGTCCTGTACAAGGTGCAATGACGGTCGAGGACTGAGCACCTGGTAATCGTGACTATCGCTTTGCGACCAAGCAGCCATCATGCTACGAATATCAGCCCTTTTTGGCCGAGATGCCAGCATCATCCTGCGACCAAACATTACCCTCCGCACCTTCTCGTCGTCAGGATTTCTGTTTCAGGATCAAGATGTCTTCCATGCCCAACTTGAAGACCCCCGTGCTTCCGCAATTCTCTCAACCCTCCGAACAAATACAGCTGCTGTTCCCCAGACATTAACGGAGAAGATCGTTCAGAAATACTCTGTCAGCTTGCCTGAGGGTAAGTTCGTCAGATCTGGCGACTATGTCACCATCTCGCCTTACCGGTGTATGACCCACGACAATTCGTGGCCTGTTGCGCTCAAGTTCATGTCCATCGGGGCCTCCAACCTTCACGATCCGCAGCAGATAGTGATGACCCTGGACCACGACGTTCAAAACAAAAGCGAGAAGAATTTGCAGAAATACCGACAAATCGAGGAGTTTGCCAAGCTCCACGGGGTCGAGTTCTATCCCGCTGGGCGGGGCATCGGCCATCAGATTATGGTGGAGGAAGGCCTCGCATGGCCGGGAACTCTGGTTGTAGCCTCCGACAGCCACAGTAACATGTACGGAGGGGTAGGATGTCTGGGCACCCCGATTGTCCGGACTGATGGAGCAAGCATCTGGGCGACTGGCAAAACGTGGTGGCAGATCCCCCCCGTCGCGAAAGTCACTTTTACCGGAATTCTCCCCTTTGGTGTCACAGGCAAGGATGTTATTGTCGCGCTCTGCGGCCTGTTTGATCGAGACGAGGTCCTCAATCATGCGATTGAATTTGATGGTTTGGAAGAGACTATGCGGAGTTTATCGGTGGATAACCGGTTAACAATTTCCAATATGACGACCGAATGGGGCGCCCTCACAGGCCTCTTTCCGATCGACAATGTGCTCAAAGACTGGCTGCGGGACAAGGCAACAACGGCTGCGATGGGGCTGACTGGGGGGCCCTACAAGACCATGACTACCCGCCATTTCACCCATCCGCAGCTTGAGCAGCTCTTCAAGCGCCCGCTGACGGCTGACAAGGGCGCAAAATATGCCAAGAAGTTGTATCTGGACCTGTCGACCTTGTCTCCGTATATCTCAGGACCCAATTCCGTGAAGGTGGCTACGCCACTCAACGAATTGGAAGCGCAGGACATCCGGATTGACAAAGCGTATCTCGTCTCGTGCACAAACTCCCGAGCCTCAGACATTGCCGCTGCTGCCAAGGTCTTCAGGCAGGCGGCTGAGCGTAACGGTGGAAAACCACCGCGGATCGCCGAGGGTGTCAAGTTCTACATCGGGGCCGCTTCTCTTCCGGAGCAACGGGTCGCGGAGAATGCTGGAGACTGGCAGATCCTGATTGACGCGGGCGCTCAAGCTCTGCCTGCCGGCTGCGGGCCATGTATCGGACTGGGCACCGGGTTGCTCGAACCTGGGGAGGTTGGCATCAGCGCGTCGAATCGGAACTTTAAGGGCCGAATGGGTAGCACCGAAGCCAAAGCATATCTTGGCAGTCCGGAGGTTGTTGCCGCAAGCGCCTTGAGCGGGAAACTGTGCGGACCGGGATGGTACCTGAAGCCCGAAGGATGGATCGGTGTTCTCCGGGGTGAAGGCGACGGTATCAAGGAGGAAGACCGGATGTTATCTGCAGAGGAAGCGCTCGAAAAGGTCATTGGGGAGCTAGACGGCATGGTTTCCGATGGCCACAAGCAGTTTTCTACGGAGACACAACAGGTAGAGAAGATGGACAACAGCGCTCTCACGGAAGTGTTCCCCGGGTTTCCGGAGCGCATCAGTGGGGAGATCGTCTTCTGTGATGCGGATAATATCAACACAGATGGTATCTATCCGGGCAAGTACACCTATCAAGACCATGTCCCTGTCGAGACGATGGCCGAGGTATGCATGTCGAATTATGACCCGAAATTCTCCTCCATTACCAAGGAAGGCGACATCCTTGTATCTGGATTCAATTTTGGATGCGGCAGCTCCCGCGAACAAGCTGCAACGGCTATCCTAGCGAAGAAGATTCCACTCGTTGTCTCCGGGAGTTTCGGCAATATCTTCTCGCGAAACAGCATCAACAACGCCTTAATGGGACTGGAGGTTCCACAACTGGTTCAGCGCCTCCGAGAAAACTTCCCAGCGTCGAATGACGAGGACAAGCTCCTCACGCGACGGACTGGGTGGGCTCTTACCTGGGACGTCCGGCGGAGTCGGATCGAGGTGCAGGAGGGTGAGGGTGGGCCTAAGTGGACACACAAAGTTGGCGAGCTCCCGCCAAATGTACAGGAAATTATCTCCCAGGGCGGGCTAGAGAGATGGGTGAAAAATGCGATTGGTGCGTGATAGGCTTTCTGTCCTCAAACACGTCGCATTTGGGCAGGGTGACTAGCTAGATGTGTCTCACGAGAACAAGACTTGGCCTTTCCACCAACAAGCAAGCTTTATACTGGCTGGATCTAAACGATACCAGATTTACGGTAGGAGTTGGATAGCGGACTGCCGCCTATCTACAGAATCAATCCATACATGTAATTATGTATGTGCAAAACGAATATCAAATCAAGGCATTTTCACGTATAGTCCCTATGGAGTCCTGGTTATGCACATATCGACGCAGCAGCAGGGTTGGCCGACCATGTATATTAGCAGGAAGCGGATTAAGCTCCCCAAATCTTGAATAAACCATTAATTAAAGCTTCTACTTCAGTGACTTCATTGTGGCGCTTAGTAAGACAAGAGTCAACCGGTTCATGCTATGTACAGCAAAGTCTAGCACCTACACTCTTTTCTATGCCTCCCATTATAAGAGCGGGTCGCAGAGCTTTGAATTGGCTCGGACGACCTAGCCCCTAAGTACATCTTAGGAGCCAAGAGTAGGGATTTATTATTCATTTTACGAACCGTCGGAAGATATGGACGCCTTCAAGAGGAATGGAACTTGGTCAGAGGACGCTGAATGATGAAACAACTACTCTGAAAACTTGCAAACGTCCAAATTCGATAATGGATATTCTAACCGATAGAAGAGCTGAAGGAGCAGCCGGAGCGGCCGATCAGGAAGCCTAGCCCATTGCTATAATCTGGCAAATTCTCAACTCGAGATATTGTATGGTCGCTGAGATATTCGCTTCTGAAGTCCAACGATTGCAGCAGGTGTGGTGGATTACCCATCAAAACCCTAGTAATATGTAACCAGGATTCCATTGAGCAGCATTACATTCATTTCGCATCAAAACATGGCTTCAGATATATCAAGTAAAAGACCTCTTTCTAAAGAATCGCGCACTTGACCTTACAATTGACCTTACAATCAAGGAAACTCAACAACACCTACCCACGAACGAAGAGGATTCTATCAAGCGATAGGGTATCTCTACACCACGGCGACTTGGGGCTGGCCAGCGACTATCATATCAGTTATCTCAATTAGGCGCACCCTCGACGCTACTGGCATGCTCTACGTCACCGATCGGCAGACGACGGACGATCCATGACTAAATACTCAGGTCGAACATTGTGTGGAACTTGGAAAACACCGGAATCTTCAAATGGCAGAGATGATACATGTAGTACCGAAAAAGCCAATAAGTGACAGTTGTGACTCAAGGACAACCCCCTCCCATCTTGTCTGCCGCCGCCATTAGTTCAATTTTTAAATACGTGATTTTGAAAGATTCCCCGTTCCCAAAGCACCCGGTATTAATGATGTAACCGAACAAATCGGGATTGGTAGTGCACACAAAGATCTCTAACCGAGCCATGTTAGTTACTACGGTACATAGTATCTATTTGGATTTATCACTGAACTCACCGTAAATTCCCTTCGGATCGTCGAATAATCCGACCGCCTCGGTTCCATGAGGTAGAGTCATGGTATACGAGCTTTCATTGAATCTGTCGAAAGTAAGCTGCCCCTCTTGTGCCAGATCAAGAGGGGCGCTTTCTATATAGATTTCACATCCTGGTTTTCTGTAACTAGATTGGCCGTCATCATCAGTTCTCAAGTAGGATAACTTTGTCAAACTTACAAGTTCACCTCAGGAGCCTGCGATTGTCCCAAAATGGCAGTAGCTGAGCATAGGAAAAAACTAATAATCCATTGTAGTTTCATGTTTAGATTGTTAATTCACACAATACTAAGTAGATGTGACCTGAGAATGACTATCATAGGTAGACAAATATGTATATGGGCAGTATCTAGAGAATTCTAAGGAGCGGATACGGTATATACTTATACTGTTTACACACATTCGAGTCTCACCGCTATGATTAAAAGTTATTAGCATCACCGGCTAGAATCTTACTTAGGCTGATATTATATTGCCAACTCATTAGGAGGAGTCGCCATGAATAGCGCTGATGTATCCGTCAGTTCATGGACCGTAAGCACCGAGAATACTGGTAATCTTTCGATCATAGCTATATTATTGTGGTAAGTCATCTGGCCACTCTATTATAGCGCCTTCCTGCCGGTGCCGTGAAAACGGTACTATATCATCATTACTACACACCTGTATTCTTGACCGGAAATAATGATAATGAAGAAAAGCTTTCTATAAGTTAGTACTAGCTAGTAATAGCTTCATCATAGATAGGCTGATGGCTGAGCCTGATGAGCTAAGCTAGTCCCGTTTAGTTTGAATATAAACAAGCTTTAACAAGGATTTCCAAACTCGAGTCAACCCTGTGATAGTGCTTCTGTTCATTAACTTGAAAAAAAGAAAGAAAGAATAATGGAAAATAAATAGATTCACAGTTTCGAAAAATAGAATGGCTTTCTTGACCCACATCAGGTGCAATAAAAGCTCTAAACGTGCCCGTCAGAGTACCTTTAACGTTGGGAAGACAGACTCTTATTGGAGGGCGACTCGTATAGAACGATGCAGTGGCCTTAATGGATTTGTCGACGCTCTGAGCGTATTTATTCGCCAAATGAGAGAATTTCACAAGCCTAGAAAGGCTTCGGTAAGACTAAATCTGGCTAATCCAATGCGACCGAGTGGACAAAAAAAAAGCAAAGGGATTCGATGATAATGGTAACCCTATTTGTCATTTAAAACACCGGATAGAAAACATTGGAAACATTGGAGTCTAACCGGTCTCGATACATCAATCTATGAAATTTTGGGTAAGGGAGGGTAAGTTGCGTCTCTCATTGGCAAACCAACACGGTAGGTATGATTCCATCTGGGTTCGCCCATTGGGTGGATAAATGGAACGATCCCTGTTGGCTGGCATGGTTCTTGGAGGGGTTCAAATGCTTACATTACCTATGTGATGACCCAAGCCCAAAGCATAAGTAATGGATTCATTGTACTAAGTTAAGGGGCGATCGTACAAGAATCCAAAGGCAAAGAAAGAAAGGAAGGTTGTTGTTGTTGTTGTTGTTGTATTGTTTAACGTCTTTAAGCGGCCGAAAGGCTGCATAGGATGGATTATTAGAGTATATTGTACATGGTGGGGCACTATTTGGCGCCGGAGGTGAATACCCCAGAGGAGGAATTGATAAGGACACAACGCTTTGGCTAAGGACACAACATGCTAACCCGCTTATAGATAACACGTACATAGC